>JAHZSR010000075.1:0-159621 GCA_025782845.1 Boletus coccyginus
GGTAGGTTAACACGATTTCAATATTTTCCTTCCATCCCGTTCGCAATGGTTAACTCGGCCTTAGAATTTACGTACGCAAGACTATCAACAAAATCCCTGGATGGCTGGTGCATCCGGCCCAAAGCCTGAAGCTCCGGTTATGCAAACCCCCGGCTTTGGGGGTGCTATTCTCGGTCCAACATGCTATGGCTGGTTCGACATTCGGGGGTTGTACCACAAGCGCATCTGGAACTACTACGAGCCAACTTTCTACGGGGGCATTTGGAGCTGTTCGGGAACAATCACACCCCACAGGCACTGGTACCGGTGCCGGCAATCCTGCGTTCGGGAAGCCCCAAAAACATGAACCAGCTACAGGCACTGGTACTAGTATTTCCGGTAGTGCGAGCGTATTCGGACAACTGAAGGTGTTGGGGGCCACTTCGGTAGACCAGGTAGGCTCATGATTACAACTGTCTTACTTTCCATCCGACTTACTTTACGGCTGGCCCCATGATAGAACCTAGTAAGCTGGAGGGTATGGAAGAACTCTCGAGAAAGTCTCTCCTCGGAGAGGAGCTCGTCAACACCCAGTTCCTTCTCTTCCCTGCGAGATCTTCGTCATCAGATCGGGTCGTGAAACCTCGTGTTCTCTGCGCAAATAACACTCCTCTGGTCAAGAGCTCGAAATACTTCTTGGACCGTGAGTGATTCTTTTGGAAAGCTTGATTGCCGCACGTATCGATGGCATCCAGTTTTGAGCTCAGATACTCCTTCCGACTCTTCATTGATCGACCTCATGGATGACGATGCTCGGATTGATGATTATGGCTATGGGAGCGACAGCGGCATTGATGACTATGTCGACCCGATTCCTGTCGCAAATCCCGAGGCTCCGAAGGATCAGTCTGTGGCGTTGGTGACCAATTTCCCCCTCCGAAGTTAGTGAAAGCCAACCCGAGGACGACAATGAGTGAGGTTCAGTATTTTCAATTAGATTGCCAACTAATGTCTGCATAGATTGTCCGAGGATGGTTCCGGATCACGTCACTCTGATATCTTTGTCATGAGCACGGGGGACAGATAAACCATTATCTGTCAACAAAGATGGAGCCAGATCAGTGGTGAGCAGCGGGACTGCAGTTCAGGAGACCGTAGGTAACGAGGGATTGGAGAAGCAGACTGCCATACGCCTGCGGTCCTTGGGAAGTCGATGTGTCCTTGTCAAGGATACTGCATTCCAAACATAAGCTCACCGGTATGCTTCCCATGTTTGGACTAAACGAGGTTCAGCCTTTAGATGGTACACCTTGCTGAACTATCTCTATAATGGCAAGTTCAGCTTTCTGCCTCTCAGTTCGACAACACATGATGGGTATCACGAATCTGCGACGAGCGCTGTAAATGAGCCAAAGTGTTCTGCAAAGTCCACGTATCGTCTTGTGTCCAAGGTTCGTATGTCAAGTCACACGCAACTCTATGGGGGTGGGGGTAGATACTCAAAACATTTAGGTTGAGTTGGATCACCTTCGCGACGAGGCATTTTCCTACATTCGGAGCCATCTCACGGAACATAACATTCTGCAAGAGCTTTTGTGCAGCGTTATCTTAAAGTGTGTTTCTGTTGACTTTTTGGTTCATGCACATGTGTGCTTACCACACTGCAGACACCCGCGGCTACTGGAGCTGGAGCTCGACGTGTTATACTCCCGTATCGCATCCTCTCCGGTTGTTGCAAATTTCGCCACCCTCGCGCAGCGCATCGCTAACGGGGAACTTTCTCATGGAGTCGATATCATCGCCGGCATTCATGCGAGACTTTTGCAAGAACGTCAACGTCGTCTTTCGTCGTGGAACCAGGCCCCTCTACCTTCTGGCCTCGCTCTTCCGGGCCACCCGAGAGCGATGCACCTCGCGCCGCAGCTAAACATGAAACTGGACCGCCTTATGTGGACAAGCGGGGTTTGCCCCAAGAGGGTGGTGTGGCACTCCCAGGCACCTGCGAGCACGGCAGTACCAGCCGGTAGAGTGCTGGATGCAGCAAGGGAAAATGAGGACGACAGAAAGCGCAAACTTTAGGAGACCCCCCCCACTGCCACCAGCACTAAAGGGCGATGTAAGAGATGGTATCACATAAAGTATGGTCAGCGGTTTCCCGGAATGGAGGAGCAGATGAGCATTTGGCGATCATCCTCTGGGACATCCAGATTTACATAAATACTCACGAGTCCAATGACAAGGATTTGTGGTCCAATGCACGAGTGATGGCTTGTGATCGCGACGATGATGGGAGATGGAGCGACGGTTAACAAGAAAATGGCAGGGTGATTATTGAGGTGATCCAGCGCCACGACTCACTACTGGAGTCAATGTAAACGAGGGATGCTTTGAGCGCAATCCGATTCACCCCAGCAGCTCGTGCATGTTTGATAAAAAGTCCATTGAATTTCACTCAGCCTCTCTAGGAGTTACTGGCTATTAGCTTTTGACCAACTTTTTGCCATTCGTTCAAACCTCGTCCAGGTCCAACACATGCTCTGGATCGAGTGCAGAGTCGTCGGCGCAGACATTGATGACCAACCGCTTGAGAGCTCGGCCTTGTCCTTTGCGGATAGAGAGCGCCGGGCGGAACCTGTTGATCACTTCCTCTTCATCGCCACACGTCCCCAACTCCAACTCTTCCAAGCCCGGCGCACAAAGCAGATTCGTTTGACCAACATATCCATCTTGGCTTTCAGTGTCATTGGGGCTGACGCGAGAGAGTGCTGATGCCAGATCTAAAGTCTGGCTGGCAGTAACTCTGAGGAATCGTAGATCCTGGAAATGTCCCAAAGCACTCTCCCAGAAATTTGATGGGGATAAGAGGCCATGGATGTAGACACTTTGAACGTCCTTTGGACATACATTGCGACAAATATCACTTGAGATGCCAAGCATGTTCACCTTCAATGTTATTCTGAACTCAATACTGAGCTGGAGGGGGATATTGCAGCCCCATAAGGTTGTGTTTTTGTCAATTGAACGACCGAAATCACGTTCAGATGCACTGAAGACAAATGTATTCACATCGCATCCGAAACCGACACCAAATGTGCGGACTGTAGGAACAGAAGGGGTTTCATCCTCAGATGAGCGGAGTTTTTGTGCAAGAAGCAAGGAGAGTTGAGAATAATCATTGGGGGAGGTGATACCTTCGTTCTTACAGTGCACCCTCATCTCTGTATTTGGTGGCGTGTTGACACAGGAAAGAAATGTGACAACCGTCGAAGGCGAAGCCCCAATCCAAAGACGAGAAAGGTGAAGCAGATCGATTCCCTGGAATGCATTGAGGTCCACATTGGACAGAGAATGGAAACTGGGAAGGGCATCGTGAAGATGTAGATCCACAAGATCGCGCATACAACCCAAGGTGGACAGGAACTCCACCATAGTTGGTTGGAAGTGATCATGATGCCGCACGCTGAGAGATTTCAAATTACTCAGCCGATAGGAATGCCATGGCGTTTCTGCGTATATGAGATCCAGTTTACGGAGGGATGGGGTTTCTCCATTGAAGAGTATCTCCCCCACAAAAGAGGGCAGATGTGATTGGATCTTCAGGACTTGCAGGTGAGGAACGCGCAAGCGTGGTTGTCGGAAAGAGTCAAGGCACTCTTCAGGATCACCCTCCAGATAGAGGTGCAACTCTTGGATACGTTCGGCATGATTTGCCACTTTCTTCGTCAACAAGTACAACAGATCGTCCTCTGGATCACCAATTGTCACGGAGATATACAATGGTGTTTGTTTCGATCTGGTTAGTAGCGCCTCGGTCCACTGTTGCGATTCCAAGAAAAGGTAGCTCCAGAGAGTCGGGCAATCCAGTGCAATGTTGCGCCACTGGTGACAAACGTATGAGACGTTCACCCATGTAGGTACACCCATCGGAGGAAAACATTGCTCGTGGTGATCACGAGCGCCTTGAACAAATATCTCCGCAAGGACTTCTGAGGGTAGACAAGAAGTGGAGGACAAAGTATTCCTTTGAAAACGGAGAGCGCGTAGTGACGATATATGCTTGTTCATCTCACTGTCGATGTGATGCTGGGCCTCGTCTGTCATGCTTGGAGTTGTAATAGGGGGTGGTAAGGGGGGGTGAAATGAAGGGTGTTCGCAATACTGGTGGGATTCACAGCGCAGAGACACACCAGACTGCTCAGCGCTCAGCTCCCGGTCAAAATATTATTTGAGAACTTACACTGCATGGACGATTGGTGAAGGAGGTGGCAGTAGGATGAACCAACGAGTCCCAAGGCTCCTAACTTTGTATGACTCAGTTAAACATAAGATGCAGAGCGCCATGTCACGGTCACGGTCACGTGGCAACACCTGATCCGCACCACCTTGACAAGCACAGATCACACCACGATGCAATGATCAATGCCTGTTCGTTGGTCTAAACCGTACAGAAACAACGTTGGGTATATCAGAGGAAAGAATGCCGGGTTGCCTATGCCACCGGCCTTGCGCCGTGAGGAATGTGGACATAAGCTTTGCCGAGTTTTGCAGTGATGTGCTCCATGGCCGCTGCACGAAGAACATGAGATGGTGCGTTTGGGTCAATGTTTGCGGCAACAACTGATTCAGAAATATCAACGTCAGTCGTGGTGCTTGGTTCTCCTCGCGAGACTGAACCGTAACGTGCTGTGAGTGACTCATAACCAAGCGAACGGGGTATAGTACTACCTCGACGTGAACTGGCAATATGTCATCGTCATCAAGGGAATCCAATGCACCATAGTTTACCCGGACATCTTTGTAGAATGGGTTATGCTCACGCAGCCACTGCAAGACAGCGAATACCTTCTCCTTTCGAACGACAAGAGGTCATGCGTGTTTGTGCGGCCACTCCTTCGACAGTGGCGACGAACCAACAAAGATCACACAAATGGGGTTGATGACGTGCACGATGGATGGGGGAAGAAGATCGACCACGCTTTCCGGATCCTGAGGAAAAACAATAACGTGTCCATGCATCCCACACTGAGCATTAAGTACTGACGCTTCCATTCAACCTGTAGCTGGATTATCCACGACTTTGCCCAGCAACGGGAAATCATCGCCTCCTCCACCACAGTTAATTCACGTAGCACGGCCGGGACGTCTCCAAGGAACATATGATTAGCCAGCGAAAGGTCCGGAGTCCTTCCCTTTTTTACTTAAAGCCCTCGAACACAGACTGCACAAGACCAGCGCTCTCAGACGACCATCAGTGACAACAAGTCCATCTCGTGCGACAAGGACGTCCTGTAAGTCCTCTAGATGTGTCTCGAAAACAGGTCCAACACATTCGGAATCAATCCATCACGCGTGGATTATCTCACCATCCACAACACGCCTATCCGGCCTATTCAGCAGCCCAAGGTCTACTTCTGCAACCTCAACCTCAACCATGTCCGTACAGCACCACCTAGTGCTGCACGACGCGCATACGAACGTCTTCAAAGCTGCCGAGGACAGTTGCTTCCCGAAACCGACTGAATGATGTCAGTCTTCATGTAATCAGGTACGAGAGACGGCCAAATGGTCGGAGAAACTTGAAACTCGCGCTCACCCTGCGCACGACTGAGACGTTCCTTATACATACTCAAAATCGGACGATGTTTACGAACGCTCACATAAATACTAGAAGCGAGGAGTGCCATGTACATTCCCAATACTTACACGGCAAGGCGAATGTTCGAGGACGTCTGGGGATTGAACATGGGGCGAACCAGTTTGCCGTCTCCGGAACAATACCAGCCACTTGTTGGGCGAGCCCTGTCCGGGTTAATTTACGCTGCCGCCAGAGCGGGCGAGATCGAGTCTATGGTTCCACGATACGGGTCAACGTGACGCCCTTATGAGAAACACCATCTATCTGGAACGAATAGAAATTGATAATGGATCATACACACGCACTAATCCACAGTTCGTCAACCCAGAGGTACTACAACACTTGCACAACCATCTGCCCAACTTGCAAAATCTCGAAGAAACGACAAACATTTACAAATTACATCGCAACAGTAGAGAAGGTGTGATGCACATGTATTGACGTGACCACTTCCGAGTTCACTTCTTCTTCTTTTTCTTCCCTCCACCACTGCCATCAACCCCACCTGACTTTTTCTTCTTTGCTCCCCAAACATCCAGGTCGGACGTGCCAGGTTCAGCCAAATCAAAGTCACCTCTCCCCGGGAATGGCCCAGATCCCAACCCACCACCACACTCGCCGAGACTAGCAGGAACTGGTTCTGGTTCAATAAATCCATTTTCGATCGTATAGCATGGATCTTCTGCAGCTGGTGGTAAGCACGGGGATGGTTCAGGACTGAATCCACAGCCCCATTGGCCGGAACTGGTAGGCGGCGGTTCAGTAAGTTCATATTCGATCGTATGGCTCAGGGGCTCTGAGACTGGTTGTGGTTGTAGTTCGTAGTCTTCTGAAGGGGCAGGAGGGGCCAGGGAGGAGAACGTAGGAGAGAGGGGAAGAGTGGAGGGCGTGGGTATCGACGGTAAAGGAAAGCGTTCCTTTAAAATCCTGGCATGGATGCCAACGATGATATCGGCTCCATGTGGAATTTCCTTGTGAGCGATGTGCTGTGCGAGCGCAGGCAATCCTGTGATGACGGGTGGGGACGCGATGTAGGTGTATAACATATCCAGCTCCATCTCAAGCAGTTGTGGATACCTACAGTTTGAATTTGGTTACCCCAACGACGTAGTAAATCGAGAGTCAACTAGAACACACCTCGAGAGGAGGCTGCATGAAAGTTCTTTCAGGATGTTGTGTTCTGTAAGGCTGCTCCGAATGTGGACCAAAGCCTCGTCGCGAAGATGATCTATCCCAACCTGAGCGCGCCATTTAGATTCCAACTCTACCCCTGTGAAGTCGACTGTGGCTAACCTTACAGGCAAGACGGTACATGGACTTGGCAGAACACCTCGGCTTATCTCCAGAGTTGGTTGAAGATTTGTGCGGTTGCCCTCCGGGTGTGGCAGAACCAAGAGGCAAGAAGTTGAACTTGCCAGTATAGACATAGTCCAGAAGGGTGTACCATCTAGAAGCTGAGTCTCGTTCAGCCCAAAAGCTCAGAGCACGCTGGGGGTGAGCTTACGTTTGGAACGCAGTGTCTTTGACGAGGACGTGGCGACTTCCCAAGGACCGCAGACGCACGGCGGCGTGATTCATAGTACTAGTCTCATTAACCCGGGTATCCTGAACGATGATCTCGCTGCTCATTAGCGATCCTGCTCTATCCACATTGGTCATGAATGGCTCATTCGTCCTTGGATGCTCTGGACTCATGACAAACATGTCGGAGCTAACTGACTCAGAACCATCCTCAGACAATCTATGCAGACAGATCAGACAACGAATCGACCAGATGATGGTGTACTTTACTCATCGTCATCCTTGGGTTGGATCGCAACGCTAATTTTGAGGGGAGCTGTTGATACCGTTGCAAACTCATCCTTCGGGGCGTCGGTACTAGTATCCGCAATGGGTATTGGTGCTTCCTCATCATCATCGAGGTCACTGTCACTTCCATAGCCATAATTGTCAATCTGAACATGGCCTGGAACGTCGTTGGCATCCGTGAGGTCGCTCAATGAACCATCGGAAGGATTTACGTCCGAGCCCAACACTGGGGCACCACCAGTTGAGTGCAACGACCTGTCTTTTCATGGAGGAACCACTTACGCTCGAGAAAATATTTCGAGCTCTTGGCTAGAAGAACGTTGTCTGCGCAAAGAACACGAGGCTTGGTGAGTCGAACTGGATGATACAGACCTCGCCGAGAACAAATGGAACTGAGTGTTGACAAGCTCCTCTCCAAGGAGAGACTTTCTGAGAAATTCTTCTATATGCTCTTGTTTACTGGAATCTGCCAGGAGCATGGTGGGTGTTGGAAAGGGGTGAGCGGATATGTTGACTCGCAATGCTTTCAACACATGTACCTTGCTGTGGGTCCACCTGCCTCGTGCCAGTGGCAAAAGCGAAGATCTCCGCTACCCAAACAAGCAACCAAACGTCAAGTATTCTCGCGTCAGCTGACCGGGGTCTGTGGGCGTTCTGTGAGGAGGGGAGTTTTCGCCAAGGTCGAAAAGACAGTAAATCACGATTTTGAGGATGCAATTCGCATCTAATAACTCCGTTGTCTGCTGTACATAGTACATATTGAACTACTATAAAAATAAAAAGGTCAAAAAGTAATGGCTCTGACGAGCCAAGCGTGCTGCTCGAGGGAGGACAACGCGGTCATTGTGCCTGCATATGGGTGAGTTGTTCGATGCGCACGCACTCATACGACAGCGGGGTGGATGCCACTGTACTTGCTCCTGGCTGTCCCGCGATCACCGTACTGTGTCTGATCCCAGACGTACTCAATTTGGTTACGGTCCACGCGAGTCCTGGTTCGCACACCTGTGATTTTCGGCCAGTGAAAGACCCTAGTGAAGTGGGCGAGCTTAAGGGAGGGCGAGGGAGCAAGCACGCATGTACACGCAGGCGCAATGGTCTGCGTACATGCGCATGCTCGTGTATTCGTGCAACAGGGGGGGGAGTGAGGTGGGCAAGGTGAGGTGGGGTGGAACGAGGGGGCTGCTCGCGGGCAGGGATGGCGCAGTAGTAGGGTGGGGGGGTGGGCGAAGGTGGGCAAGGGTAGGTGAGGGTACTAGGTGGGGCAGGACGATGGGGTTGGTCGCGCACTTGAGCGACGCGTGGGCTCCAAGGCGCATGGGTGCCAGTAGTGGCGAGGGGGTGGGGGGTGCCAGTGACGAGGCGCTGGGTTGCGCTCATGCGCGTGACCGACGACGGGGTGTGGTGGCTGGCTGATGCGTTTTGACGCGGGTGGCAGGGCAGGGGAGCGAGTGTAGTAGGAGACCCTTGAGTCGGCTGAAACCATCACAGAGCATCACGACGCCTCCGCACAGACTCGATGCGCTGACGACGGATGGTCTCGCGGCGAGAATCGGTGGTGTTTCCAGTTGTGAGCGCGGGCTGGAAGTCGTCGTCGTCCTCATCGTCGCGAGGCTGCGAATCTGCCAATGCGGCGGCAACCGCCGCCAATCCAACGATACGGTCAGCATATTGCCGATCGGCGGTCCTGCCATCAGGTCAGTTGTGTGAGTAGCGTGATATCTCGTGTGGACTAAGCCGGGACCTCAGGCCTCTGGGGTCGTGGGTACAGGCTTGTCGCGCGTTTTTAGCGCGTGACTTGGAAAGTGCGTGTTCCAGAATACTTATTAATGTGGAGGGAGATATGGCGAGGTGGACGCAATAGAGGTTTAACCGCCGGCGCTCCGCGCTTACTGTACTAATGTATAGAGATAAGAAAAGGGATCTGTCAATTTCCTGATCTGGGCCTACTATCAATCGTTCGCAGATATGAAAGAACTGGGGGCACATGGGCAAGTGGCTACTACTCGTACAGCTCGGCGCATAGTGGTTTCCATTGTATCGTCGTCATGTATCAAGTTAGCTGAGAGTTGAACCCGATCGCTGCTCGCCATGTGGCTCCTGCTACTCACTACACCCATGGGCCAGCGGGCAAAGACGGTGGAGTCCTTTCTGCGAGGACCTGTTGCACTTACGTCCGCTCACATGCGGTACCACTCCATAACTAGTTCATGTGGACTTTAGTGATAGTCAAGTGGATAGAACGACTGAGGGATGCGCGGAATGGTAAGTAACAAACGATCGTGCGAATATTATACCTAAACGAGTAAGCTAGTTGTCCGTTGTATGAAAAGTCTATCGCATGTCAACAGACTTTTCTCTTCGCCATCACGAAGCGATTCGATGAAACGACACGGCGATCTCGGATGACGTCTGGAAGCAACCCCTCTTCCGAATCACTCGGATACTCGCCGTAGGTCCTCTATACATCAATGCCAAGGCGCAAGACGTCCGTCAGTCGGCATCGGTTGGAGCACCATGATGAGTCTGGGTCTGCGTCGGGTCCAGCTGTTTCATCATTTGTATTGGGGGATGGACAGAGTTTTGAACAAAAAACCCCGATTCGCAAAGGGGACTCTGAACCTGTCTACCAGGTCGTTCTCGGTACTCCATAATAAGTTCCAACACTCACCTTTCATCTCGTCATTCTTTCATCCAGTTGTCAGTCATTCTTCTAATTATTTAACGCGATCTCTGGGTAACTGTCCTAACCACAATCGCAGCTAAACCAACATGTCTTTAAAGACCAAATGCCGTGGCACCATCGCCCGATGGTTCCCGAAGGGCGTCATCCGGAAGTTCCTGAGCGAATTGCTCGCTCAGCTTATCGAGAACGGTATCTGTACGCGAGCACGTCACTTTGACCAGAAGCAGCCTTCTCCTGTCATTCTTGAGTTCAAGAAACTGATCGAGGAGGATGCTGGGATATTCAGAGATTTCCATGAAATGTTTAAACATATTCGTCCTAACCTGGAATCTAACCAGCGCTCAGTAAGTGGCTAGCACAGCGGTCGTTGAAACAATCAACCTACTGACGTTGGTTATATGGTTAGATCACGAACTATGTGGAGCTCCTTGCTGTTCTTGATAGGACCATTACCACGGCGCCGACGTACAGGTATACCAGCCCTCTCGTGAGCGCCGTCCCGATGTACGGCGTCCTTGCCCCTTTCTGCAACACCGAGGCCGGTTACCGCGCGTTCACTAATCCGAAAGTGAATGCGATTTTCCACAGAGTCTTTGACGAGTGGGCCAAGTTCCTC
The DNA here is from genome assembly GCA_025782845.1 of Boletus coccyginus. Classification (NCBI taxonomy): domain Eukaryota; kingdom Fungi; phylum Basidiomycota; class Agaricomycetes; order Boletales; family Boletaceae; genus Boletus; species Boletus coccyginus. Next base: position 10,726 of record JAHZSR010000075.1, read on the forward strand.
GTCTCCCCTGCGTCTCGCGACGTCTTAGTCGCTACAAAGGGTGGCTGGTTCAGCTCCGAGGCGCTACAAACACAGGCAGACCGGCTTGGGATGCCTTTCACGCAGGCGTGGGTGTGCTATCCCGACCTGCCATATATGGGCTTCACGTCCTGGGACGACTTCTTCGGCAGACGTTTCAGAAAAGGTGTTCGTCCCACCTTTGCGCCCTACAACCCCGCGTTCATCAACACTGCCTGCGAGGCGATCACGTACCGAGTCGCCACCGATGTGAAAGCGACCGATACGTTCTGGCTCAAGGAGATGCCATATTCACTGAACCACATCTTCAACTTTGACCCGCTCGCGTCCCACTTTGTCGGCGGGACAGTCTTCCAGGCGATGTTGAGCTCGCTAGATTATCACCGCTGGCACAGTCCCGTCGATGGGCGCGTCGTCAAGACGTACGTCATCCCCGGCACATACTATGCGGCACGTCTGGATGACGAACCGGGACTGGATGTCGTCTCCCGTTCGCAAGCCTTCGTCTCCGCCGTCTCCGCACGGGCGGTCATCTTCATTGAGTCAGACAACCCCGATATCGAGTTGATGTGTTTCGTCGGGGTCGGTCTTGGGGAGATCTCAACGACCAAGGTGGAAGTGAAGGCAGGGGATCAGATCAAGAAGGGTGACGAGATGGGGTCGTTCCACTTTGGCGGGTCGACGTACTTGCTGTTGTTCCGCCCCCAGACCAAGTTGACGCTGTTGCCTGAACCAGAGGATCCGGGAAAGGCGAGGAAGGTTGGCACGTTGTTGTTCCATGTGGATAACGAACCCCTCCGAGGTTAGCTAACGTGGCAACCGTCGGGCGAAATTTGTGTAGGGAAACAGACGTGTATGGCCAATCGAAAGTCGGATAAATCTAGGTACAATTACATGTCGAAGTCGTATGTATATAGCCATAATTCGAAATGCTTTACTCGCGTGCTCCACCACTCCTCGTCGACTCGATGAAAGATACAATTCGTGGTACCACTCCTACAGATGACTCCTCCGACCGACTCGGAGGACGCTATTCATCATCTGCTCCTTCTTCAGATGCATCGCTCGCAGTTAGGTCCCGTGAAACCGTTTCGGTTAACTCCAAAGGGCCAGGCAATGAGGCAAGGGTCACCTCTGCAAACGGCAAACGATGAGGTTCCTTCAATAGCCTCGCATGAATTCCAAGGATGATATCGGCCCCGTGAGGAATCTCCTTGTTAGCAATGCGCCGTGCAAAGGCAGGAAAGCCCGCAACTACTGGGGGTGATGCGATGTAAGAGTATAGCATATCGAGCTCCGTCTCTAGCAGTTGGGGATGTCTACGTCGCAGTTAAGTAAACGGCGTTCGCGAATTGAAAAAGTCGAACGAGAGCGCACCTCGAGACAAGGCTGCATGAAAGTTCTTTCAGAATGTTGTGTTCCGAAAGTCCGCTCCGAATGTGGGCCAAAGCCACATCGCGAAGGTGATCTAGCCCGACCTAGAGGCGCGTTTGTTGAGCGGGAATTTCTGATTCTGTAAGATTAAGTGTGATCAGCCATACGAACCTTGCAAGCTAGACGATACATGGACTTGGCGGAGCACCTCGGCTCATCTAGAAAGCTCATCGAAGATTCGCAATGCCTACCGGGTGTCGGTGTTGAACTGAGAGGCAAGAATTTCATCTTTTCAGTGTGGAGATAGTTCAGGAGGGTATACCATCTAACCTCGAACGTCGCTCATCCGACGAAAGAAAATGGTGACGAAAACTTACGTTTGGAAGGCAGTGTCTTTAACAAGAATATGGCGGCTTCCCGGGGACCGCAGAGGGACGGTAGTCTTTCTGCACCATTTCTTGCTATCCACGGTCTCCAGAAGTCCAGCCGCGCAGCCCACCACCGATTCTGGCCCGCCATTGTTCGCAGAAGACGTATAATACATTCCAGGCTTTTCCGGATTCACGACGAACGTAGTGGAGCCAACGGATCCGGAACCACTCTCGGGCAATCTTACATAGACAGCTTAGTTGTCGATTAAACAGACGACGAAGGACCCCACCTATCGTCGTCCTTTGATCGTGTTTCAGCGCTAGCGTTGGAAGGGGTCCCTCGTAACACCGCAGACTGGTCCTTCGGAGCCTCCGGATTTGTGACAGGAACAGTGGCATCACTGTCTTCGAGGTCACTGTCACTTTCGTACCCATAATCATCAACCCGAGCATCGCTAGGAACGTCGTTGTCAGCCGTAAGGCCAACCAGCGAAGGGTCTGAAGGATTTATATCCGCACTGGACACTGGATGGCACTGATGAATCCAGGAATCGTTCGTTTGTAAAGGATTCGCTCACGGTCCAAGAAGTATTTTGAGCTCTTGGCTAAAAGAGCATTGCTCGCGCAAAGAACACGAGGTTTCGTGACTCGGGCCGACTTTGGAGACCTTGCGGAGAAGAGATAGAACTGGGTGTCGACAAGACTTTCTTCAAGAAGTGACTTTATCACGAGTCCTTCTATGCGAGCCAGTTTACCAGGATCAAACATGCGGCCAGCTATGAAGTACGTCAGATGGATTGTGACCAGGGATTTACGTGGTTGATCAAAGGTGCTTCCAAGTTCTGTGGTAGGCTTTGCTCGCCAAAATGGTGTTACACTCGCAGTACCGGTACTGGGTCGTTGTTGCCCGGTGACTCCAAATGGGACCGTAGCAGGTCGGGTCGTGGTAGCTCCAAGCGCGCCAGTACTAGGATAGTCCCCGCGAATCAAACCAGCCGTACGCTGTTGAGACGTGAACAGTGACTCAAAGGGAGTTGGTGACTGCATGTCAAGATCTATATATGGGGCTGTCTTGCGATCTTGTTGATAATCCTGCACGCGTAATTCCTGATTCACAATATTCAGCAATTGCAGGCAGGATGGAAGCAAGATATCCAATTCCGTCAACTCACCTCTGAAGACATACTCATATAGGCTGGCGCAGTTGTGATAGACGTGTAGTGCAGCATTGCGCGTAGGTTTGAAGGATGCCTGTCACTGAACACAGAATAAGCTGGCGTAGATGTGCCTGTCCTCACGGGCGGCGGATCGGTATCTGTATCTGTACTTGTTGGAAGGCACAAACCAGGAAGAGGTCTCATACGTACTAGCATAGTCCCCGGAAATCGAACCTGCCGCACGCTGTTGGGCCGTGAATAGTGACTCGAAGCGAGCCGGTGACTGCTTAGCAGGATCTATATATGGCGTTTGGATGGCTGTCTCGCGATTCTGTTGATAGTCCTGCACGCGTAATTCCTATTTCGCGATATTCAGCAATTGCAGGCAAGATGGAAGCAAGGTGTCCAATTCCGTTGACCCACCTCTAAAGACGCACCCCTATAGGCTGGCGCGGCCGTGATAGATATGTAGTGCACCATTGTGCTTCGGTTCGAAAGATCGTTTTCGCTGAAGACAGAATAAGCTTGCGAAGATGAGCCTGTCCTCACGAGTGGTGGATTTGCATCTGTACTAAGTCGTTGGAAGGCCACCACAAACTGGGATAATGTGTCATATGTACCTTCACCAAAAGCCGTCGCAGAGTCAGGCTGCCCAAAAGATGAACTACCACCATTCCCACCGAATGCAGAAGTGCCCCCTCCAAACCGGTTGGAACGAATGGCTGGCATCGTTTTTGCTAGACGCTGTTGCTGGCCACATGCGTTGTTTGAGCTAAAAGCTGATCGGCGGCTTGGGCCGGCTTTAAGATGGCATGCGATAGGAAGAAAGGTTACTACTCGGCGTTAGTAACCTCGCTTGCCATGATGGGGGACCTGCAATGAGAATAAAGGCCAACGTTACTATGTGTCTTTTAGGTAAAGAACGTGATCACCACCATCAGTGGCACATCACTTATTGTTCTGGATTGGATTCAGACTTTAGCTCCAAGGCTGGTCACCGCCAATAATTGAATTCCTAGTTGCCACGAGGCCCACGATCGAAACTCTGGTCTTGATCTACTATAACTTACCTCGGGCTCCACTGCCGTCACCTTTCACTATTGTCCTGGTAGAAAAGCTCGACAGCACTGATCATGCTGCATTGGTACTGGCAACCAACCTAGATACGCACGTATATGAGTAGATGATGATACAATTAGAAGTTGATCTGATTCAGTGTTCGGCAGTGCCACGACCCCATACAAGCACCAATGATAGAGATCGCTATCCCTGCTTGCCCACTCCCTTGCAGTGCCGTCTATTGTTAGATTCAGCGACCGTTACTATGTTCACTCAATACCCCAGATCTACATGATAATCAACGTGAGAAGGGGTTCGTCGGCCTTGGATTGGTTTCTTCTGAAGGGAGTTCCAAATTAGAAAAAGTACAGCTTTGCGGAAGACTATCAATAGACTCACCCGTTCCTCCGGACTTGAAGGTCAGCGGCGATGGAAAACTCACTATTTCCTGTGGTGCCGTCTCTTTGTCATCCTTTGGCCCGTTCCATCTGAGTGGCACTGGTAGAGAAAAACTGCTGCTAGGGTCGTTTGTGGCGCCGCTTTTCATGCCTCCGAAACCTTTTTTCACTGCCATTGTTGGCTGTGTGATCGAAGAAATGGTTGGTGGTGCCACCGTCGCAGACGGCCGAGGCGGTGCGGGAACGGACGCGCCACTCCACAAAGACGTCAAGCGAATACTTGGCTTGACTGCATGAGGTAGTCCAGTTTCGGCCTCAGCATCAGGTGGGTCGCTTGCGCTTGCAACTATTTGTACGGGCTCTGGTGGCCCCGAAAACTTGGCCAGTGGGGTGACCGGTCGTCTTCATGGTAACGGATGGGGTTCCTTCAAAAGCCTTGTATGAATCCCAACGACGATGTCGGCTCCATGAGGAAGTTCCTTGTTAGCAATGCGCCGGGCAAGAGCAGGGAAATCCGCAACGACTAGAGAAGATGTGATATGGGAGTACAACACGTCGAGTTCCATCTCTAGAAGTTGCGGATGTCTACGGCTTGGTTAGCAAACAAGGCCGTGAATCGAAAGTCGATGAAAACGCACTTCGAGAGAAGGCTGCACGAAAGCTCTGTTAGAATGTTATGTTCTGTGAGATTGTTACGGATGTAGGAAAATGCCTCGTCGCGCAGGTCATGCAACCCAACCTAAAGCGCATCTCTAGCTTATAACCGATCTCATGAGGCTTGGCGTACGAACCTTGGAGGCAAGACGATACATAGACTTGGCAGAGCACCTCGGCTCGTCTAGAGAGCCTATCGAAGATTCGTGAGGCTGCCCACCAGGTGTGGTTGAACCGAGAGGCAGGAAGTTGAACTTGTCGGTGTGAAGATAGTTCAGCAGGGTGTACCATCTAAACGAACGTCACTCGTACAGACGGAACAAACATGCTGACGCGACCTTACGTTTGGAATGCAGTATCTTTCACAAGCACGTGCCGACTTCCCAAGGATCGCAGACGCATGGCAATCTGGTTCCCCAATCTCTTGTTACCTGCGGTCTCGTGGACCGCAGTCTCGCTGCTCGCTGCTGATCCAGTTCCATTGTTGTTCACAGGAAGTGGCTCGTCCAAGCTCGGCTGCTCTGGACTCATGACGAACATATCGGAGGTAACCGATTCGGAACCATCGTCAGATAATCTATGCAGAGTGCTCAGTTGGCAATCAAACAGATGATGGCGGACTTTACTCGTCGTCGTCATTGGACGCAGACTGGCTATTTGGCACCCCTGTGTTTGTGACAGGAATAGGATCGTTACAGTCGTCGAGATCGCTATCGCTCCCATAGCCATAATCATCGATCCGAGCACTACTAGGAACGTCGTTGTCATCCGTGAGATCGACCAACGATGAATCAGACGGATTGATGTCCGAGCTTAACACTGGAATGCCACTCATGAATGCAATGACCCCGTCCTTTGTAAAGCCATCACCTACGATCTAGAAAGTATGTCGAGTTCTTCGATAAAAGAATGTTGTTTGCGCAGAGAACGCGAGGCTTCAGGACCCGACCCGATGGCGAAGATTTCGCGGAGAAAAGATGGAACTGGGTGTTGACAAGTTCCTCTCCGAGAAGAGACTTTCTTAGAAGCTCCTCGATACGCTCCTGTTTACTGGGATCCGACATGGGGAATTGGCAGACGATGAGATGGGGTGGGATGGCTAAGCATCATGATCGCACTACTTTCATAGGTCTCTTGACGAGAGGGCTTGCGCCCAGCCGGAGCCAATCGGGCTGCCTCGTGTCCCGTGACCTAGACCTGTGTTCCATCGATATCTAAATGATCGGACGGAAGCTCCATGATCATGCCCACTGAAACATCTACTGGGGGAGAACTGCGTCTCGCAAGCGTCGTGGAAGTTGACGTTGAGCTGTATGGCGATGTTTTGGTACTGCCACGTGACAATTTCTTTGCGAACCCCTAGTAAGCCACCCGCTGGGGGGCCGACCTCGGACAGTGAATCTACTTTTCAACCGAAACTCATTCAAGGTGCTGAGTGGTACGTCATTCCAAAAGGTAGATGGGGGCGTTAGCTTCTGGATGCCCAACTTACTTGCGACCAGAAACTTTATCCTACGACTGGCCTCGGGTTTTAGATTTTGTAGCACTGTTGGTGCAGAAGAGCTCAACTGGATTGCGGTATATCAGGCAGCTTGAATGCGGAACGAACTTGACGGTGAATGGTGACCGATCCGATATAGTTGGAAACCACTATCCTCGCGGTGCTCTAACATCATTAGATTCAGTATTCCATTGACATCGTCACCGTGTCCCTTATTTAATGGTACATGTTAGGTTGGATAGTCAAAAACATCAGCGAAATCAAATCCTTGGTGTCTGTGGCAAGGAAGCAGAGACGCAAAAACGACACATAGTATACTCCCGGAATGTCATCTCTTTGTCGTCCATTCATACTGGGGAGCGTCACCACCACGAAAGTTATTTGCGCTTTATGGGCGCCGTCCTTTTCCCTCCTCCATCTGGTTCTCTAGTCGAAGTGGCAGCTGAAACTGCCATAGTCACAGACGTGTGGAGCAGTACATTAAAAGTGGGCTCACTACTCGCTGTGGGCAGCGATTCCGACCGAGTGCCTTGCTTATCCACATGCGGCGGTCCAACTTCGGGTTTAGCTTGGGTACCAGGTACATCGCTCGTTCCTACACCTGGTCCTACTGGATTCAATGAGAAAGAATGATGTGCTTTCAAGAGCCTCGCATGCATGCTAACGATAATATCCGCTCCATGAGGAAGTTCCTTGTTAGCGATGCGCTGTGCTAAGGCGGCGAAATTTGTGATGACAGGAGGGGATCCGATGTGAGAGTATAACTCATCGAGCTCCATCTCCAGTAGTTGCGGATATCTACAGCGTGGTAAGCAAATAAGGTCACGAATCAAAAGTCAATGAGAACACACTTTGAGACAAGGCTGCATGAAAGCTCTTTCAAAATGTTGTGTTCTGTAAGGTTGCTCCGAATGTGGCTCAATGCTTTGTCGCGAAGGCAATCCAACCCAACCTAAAGCATGCCTTTAGTTGGCAATTCTAACCTCACGAGCGTGCGAGGGCATACCAACCTTGGAGGCGAGACGATACATAGACTTGGCAGAACACCTTGGGCCATCCGCGGAGCTTGAAGATTTGGGACGTCCTCCTGGCATTGCTGAATTGAGAGGCAAGAAGCTGAACCTGCCAGTATAGAGATAGCTCAGAAGGGTGAACCATCTAAGGCGGTGCCTGGTTCAGTCCAAACGCAGGGGGCACACTGAAGGCGAGCTTACGTTTGGAATGCGGTATCTCGGACAAGGATATGACGACTTTCCAAGGACCGCAGACGGACGATCGACTGATTCCGTTCACTACTCCCTACTAATATGACTTCACCCTTGTTTTCGGTGAATGATTCATCCATTCTCGACTGTTTTGAACTCATGACCAACGTATGGGATCCCACCGAAAGGGAATCATACTCAGACAATCTGTGCAGATACGTTAGTTGGAAATCACATGAATGATGATGGACTTCACTCAGTGCAATCCTCGGTTGGGGTTTTGGTATCGTCGTCACAATCATCGAGGTCACTGTCACTTGCATAGCCGTAATCATCAACCCGAGCACTGCTAGGGATGTCATTGTCGCCAGTAACGTTGACTAAGGAAGGGTCAGAAGGATTTATATCCGAGCTCAACACTGGATGCCACTAATGAGCACAAGAATTGTTTGTAAAATAATCACTCACGGTCCAAGAAGTATTTTGAGCTCTTGGCTAAAGGAGTATTGCTTGCACAAAGAATGCGAGGTTTTATGACTCGACCCAACGTTGGAGACCTCGCAGAGTAGAGATGGAACTGGGTGTCGACAAAGTCCTCTCCAAGAAGAGACTTTATCAGGAGTTCTTCTATACAAGCCACTTTACCAGGATCAAACATGTGACTTGCTGTGGAGTATGTCAGATGGAAAGAAAAGACAATTGAGACTAGGGATCTACTTGGTTGATCAATGGTGCTTCCAAATCCCGTGGTAGGTTTTGCTCGCCAGAATGGTGTTACATTACAGGTACTGGGTCGTTGTTTCCCAGTGACTCCAAATGGGACCGTAGCAAGTTGGCTTGTAGTAGCTTCAAGCGCGCCAGTAGCATTGTCCCCGAGAATCGAATCAGCCGCACGCTGTTGGGACGTGAATAGTGACTCAAAGCGAGTCAGTGACTGCGTAGCAGGATCTATATGTGGCGTTTGGACAGCTGTCTTGCAATCTTGTTGATAATCCTGCACGCGTAACTCCTAATTCGCGATATTCAGCAACTGCAGGCTGCATGGAAGCAAGATATCCAATTCCATCAACCCACCTCTGAAGACATACCCTTATAGGCTGCTGCAGCTGTGATAGATTTGTAGTACAATATTATGCTTGGGTTTGAAGGATCGTTCTCGCTGAAGACAGAATAAGCTGGTGTAGATGTGCCTGTCCTCACGAGTGGTGGACCGGCAAACAGGGCACCAGGAGCCGTCATAAATTCTGCCTGCCTAGAAACAAAACTACCACTGGAAGGGGAGGAGACAGTGGTATTTTCACTGGATGCACCTAGAGAATAGGTGCCAGATGTTATGTTGGCGCCAGAATGACACGAGATGCACGGAAAGGAAACAAACTGGCAGAGACGGGAGTTCCAGTGTGACACGCTCTCCGATTTCTAGTCGTCGTTTTTTTTCCTGGCTGTTGTTGCTCGCCAGATGTGTTGGCTGCGCTAAAAGCTGGTGGCTTGGGCCAGTTTTACTAAATGCCACTTTGATAAGAATCAACTTGAAGGTTACTAGTCCGATAATCTTAGACTCTTAGGTAAAAGAAATCGATCACTACCACCACCGCAGCCGCGTGCCAGCCTAACCCATTGTTCTGGATTGGAGCTTAAGCTCCTAGTCCGGTGACCAGCCTGTCGAAAAGAGATTGTACAAGGCAAACATTATGTAAACTGTCGTCACTGTCGGATAACACCTTCACCTGCATCGACAAGCCCCAGTGCCGATCTCTCAGCCACCATGCTGGCACTATCGCTCGCTCAACAGCATATGGGACGAACGATGCCAACCGCTCCGAACAGCTGAACTTGACGCCCACATCCGTCGGGCTGTCCAAGCGACATGTTACCCAAGCTGCTTCGCCTCTACCCTCAGTTCACCTAGGTAACATCAGGTTTACAATGGACCGCGGTCGTGACGTTGACTCAACGCCACCGTTATTCGTAACGTAGATCATAATATTCTCTACCTCGTTACTTTAACTGGCCAGGGTTGCAGGGTCTCGGTGTTCCTTCGAATGTCAAAAAACGCCTCCGTCGCCCTGTCTTCTCCATCGCGGTACATCTTACGGAGGTACCCCTGTACCGGGCTCCGGAGGATCATCTTCGCAAGTTCTCGCGCCTCCTAAATTACAACCCTCCCACCGTGTCGTTTCTGTAATGCTTCCACCTTCTGGGGCTGACATGTCCGATGAATCTTTTGATGGACCAGGCATGTCTTCCCTTGCTCAGGCATACATGAATGGCGCTACCCCTACGGTAAACAAGAGGTCTATGAGTCCCTCGGCGACTCGGGAATTTACGCTTGTCGGATTCGGCGATAATATAATGAGTCGTTAGGCAAGATTCTCCCGTGTTGCAGCGTTCGCGAGGACTCTGGTTTTATGAGAGTCGCGCCAAAGACTGAGTCATTGATTCTGCTAATGCTATGTAACCCTAAATGATCGAGGAGAAGCGAAGCCCGAGAAAGGCCCACTTATATGCACATTCGTACCCGTCTAACAAAGGGACATGAACCCTACGGACGTAAAACAAGGATTTAAAAAAAAAAACCCCTAAATGATGTCCTTGTAGCCCGAGCTGCCCTGTCGGCCGGCGCATACAGCACTCGGATAGCTCAATTTTGTGTTATCGAATGCTGCTCCAAGTACAAAGCCAACGGCAGTCACATCCTGGGTGCTGTCAACATCGATACCATGGCTGGAGTAGTGGAGTTTCTTCTCGCCCAAAGCAGCCTAAATCATGTGTCAGCAGCGATACGTCGAGGAAGACAGTTCTGGTCTTCCATTGCGAGATCAGCGTTAAAAGAGCTCCAACATGTTAGAGCATACTGAAGCATGCAACAGTGCTAGGATCGTGCCATGAATAACCATGTACCGGAGAGTCTTCATGTGTATAGAGAATCCAATCCATATTACTTTCACATTTTCCATCAATCGTCAATTTTCCTAACGCCCCACTTGGGCATGTACATGCCGGGAATGGATGCGGTGAGATATGTATGTACATAAGGTTATGCAAGTTTTTGCGAACTTCGACTTGGTTCCTATGGACGGGCGTATGGTTGGGTACGATTATGGAAGCAGCCAGCTTCAAACACGAAGTACATGAGTGGGGTCGGAACTGCAGGGTCTCGACCGGGGTGTGCGAGCAAGTTGCAACCTGGGTTTGGATACTGAAGGTAGGGTTCGAAACGAGTCATCTGGTTCCCTGGGCCGTGCAGAGAGACATTACATGTTACATGGAAGATCGTTTCGCCCGAGTGATGGGCCGTGGGGAGGTAGAAATTCAGACAGTTTATTATGGAACCACCCAAGTTCAGGGATGAAACAACCTTGGATCAGCGACAGCTTCTTCCTTTGAGCCACCACTTGAGTTTGTCCATCATCAGTGTCACTGTAAAGATGGACATCTGATTCCTTACCAGCCCGAGCATTCTTAGTATCCTGGCCGCAGGTTCATACGCACTTGTGCTACCAGAGTTCTGGTCCTTTGCTTCTTGACCACATGCTCACATTCACTCTCAGAGCTCGATTCTGTGAATGAATCTTCCTGTCTGCTTCGTTTCGAGGCAGTAGCTGTTTCAAGTTCGTCTTGCTGCGGTAAACACTGAGGTCGTGCGTGGGATCGGAGGCGATATTTTTCCAGCTCTGCAGTGCTATGTGGCGCTGTCATACTTGCAGACGCATGGGACGATACATCAGAAGCACCGTCAGACTCACTACTCTCTGAGAGCGATGATTCCGACCGAGTACTTCGCTTGTCTGCATAAGATGATCCAACAGCTCCAAGACTAGGTGCGTCACTTGCGCCTATAGTTGGTTCTACCGGTTTTGATGGCCCGGAAGAGCGAGGCCGTGAGATGGGGGGTCCTGAGCCTGGGCCACCGGCCCCCGGTCCCAACGACGAAGGATGACGTTGATGTTCTTGCAAAAGCCTCGTATGAATTCCAATCATAATATCGGCTCCATGAGGAAGTTCCTTGTTAGCGATGCGCTGTACCAAGGTGGCGAAGTTTGCAACAACAGGAGGGGATTTGATGTGGGTGTATAACACGTCGAGCTCCATCTCCAGTAGTTGTGGATGTCTATAGTGCGGTCAGCAAACGATGACCTGGATCGAAAGTCGACGAGAACGCACTTTGAGACAAGGCTGCATGAAAGCTCTTTCAGAATGTTGTGTTCCGTAAGGTTGCTCCGAATGTGGTCAAATGCTTCGTCGCGAAGGGAATCCAACCCAACCTAGAGTATGCCTTTAGCTGGCAATTCTGACCTCACAAGTATGCGTGGGCATACCAACCTTGGAGGCGAGACGATACATGGACTTGGCAGAACACCTCGGGCCGTTTGCAGAGCTCGACAAAGATCCGGGATGTCCTCCTGGCATTGCTGAACTGAGAGGCAAGAAGCCGAACTTGCCAGTATAGAGATAGCTCAGAAGGGTGTACCATCTAAGGCCATGCCTGGCTCAGTCCAAACGCAGGGAGCATACTGAAGGCGAGCTTACGTTTGGAATGCAGTATCTTTGACGAGGATATGACGACTTCCCAAGGACTGCAGATGCATGGCGGTCTGGTTCTCCAATCCATTGTTCTCCACGGTCCCCAGAACTGCAGTCTCGCTGCTCACCACTGGCGTGGCTCCATCCTTGTTCTCGGTAAATGACCCATCCGTTCTCACCTGTTTTGGATTCGTGGTAAGCATGTCGGAGCCAGGCACATCCTCGGACAATCTATGCAGACACATTAATTGGAAATCGAGCAATCGATGGTGAACTTCACTTAATGCCGTCCTTAGGTTGGGTTTCGGTATTGACTTGGGAAGTGGAGGTTGATGACGCTGCAGAGTGATCCTTCGAAGCCTCAGGATTAGCGGCAGGAATAAGGTCGTCACGGTCATCAAAGTCACTGTCGCTTTCATAGCCATATTCACCAACCCGAGCATCACTAGGAATGTCATTGTCGCCGGTAAGGTCTACCAAGGAAGGGTCAGAAAGATATATATCCGAGCTCAACACTGGATACCACTAATGAGCGCAAGAATTCTTTGTAAAATGACCACCCACGGTCCGAGAAGTATTTTGAGCTCTTGGCTAGAAGAGCGTTGTTTGCACAAAGAACACGAGGCTTCATAACTCGACCCGATGATGAAGATCTTGCGGAGAAGAGATGGAACTGGGTGTTGACAAGATCCTCTCCAAGAAGAGACTTCGTCAAAAGTTCTCCTATACGAGCCAGTTTACCGGGATCAAACGTGGGGCCTGCTGTGGGCTAGATCAGATGGAAAGCAAGACGAATGTGACTGGGCACCTACTTGGTTGACCAAAGGTGTTTCCAGATCCTGTAGTGGGCTCTGCTTGCCCGAACGCGCTTGCCGTACGCGTACTGGGCTGTTGGTTCCCAGTGACTCCGGATGGGACCGTACTAGTAGCAGCAGGAGTCCCACCAGATGCGCTCCCATTTCCACTGGACGCAGGAGTGCCTCCTCCAGACGGACTAGAACCAATGGCCGGTTCAGGAGTGGCGGAGGAAGTACTGGTGGGGGCGGCAGTTTTTCTATGAGAACGATATACACCTCCGTAGTAGTGATGACTCGGATACAGACACCCGCACATCAGGAAAACTGCTGGCAGAGATTTCTGCGCAGAGGTGGGGGAAAGTCGTAGAATCGGCCTTGCAATCGGCGGAATTTGTCCAGCCGTCAAAGCCCGGCTCAGGGCCGTGAGCCGGATGGCTCCATACATAAAGCCTGCGGCCCGGCATCAAAGTCTTGTGAGCCAGAACCAGGCCTTGACGACTCGTGTAGTAGAGCCATAAAGTTCTTACAGTTACAAGATACATCGAGTCAAAGCATCGCAAAAAGTGTCTTATTAGAATGTTGCAAGAGATCTCTATCCTTGCTCCGCCGCCTTTCAGCGTCTTTGAAACATCACTAGATATTCAGCATTCCGTCGTTAGTGCGTAGTACATGTGAGGCTGGATTTTCAAAACATCATTGGAATCAAATCACCGAGTCTGTGCCAAATCTGGATGTCCAATGGTCAAAAGGGCAGATCCCCGGAGGATGATCGATAAATGCTCATCTGCTCCTCCATTCCGGGAAACCACCGACCATACTTAATGTGATACCGTCCCTTTCATCGCTCTTTACCGGTGGCGATAGTGGGGAGGGTCTCCTAAAGCTTGCGCTTTCTGTCGTCTTCGTTTTCCTTTGCCGCATCCAGCACTCTAGCGGCTGGAACTGCCGTGCTCACAGGTGCCTGGGAGGGAGGTACACCGGGAGTGGCCACGCCACTCTCCGAGGGTAAACCCCGCTTGTCTACATAAGGTGGTCCAGTTTCATGTTTAGCTGCGCCTCGAGGTGCATTGTTCGCGGGTGGCCCGGGAGGGCGAGGCCGTGAGGTGGGCCCTTGTTCCAACGACGAAGGACGATGCTGACGTTCTTGCAAAAGTCTCGCATGAATGCCCATAATGATATCGGCTCCATGAGCGAGTTCCCCGTTAGCGATGCGCTGCGCGAGGGTGGCGAAATTTGCAACAACCGGAGGGGATGCGATACGGGAGTATAACACGTCGAGCTCCAGCTCCAGTAGCTCCGGGTGTCTGCGGCGCGGTAAGCACACATCTGTATGAACCAAAAGGTCGACAGAAACACACTTTGAGATAATGCTGCATGAAATCTCTTGCAGAATGTTGTGTTCCGTGAGGTTGCTCCGAATGTAGGAAAATGCCTCGTCGCGAAGGTGACCCAACCCAACCTAAGCACATTTTCAGCATCTACCCCCACCCCCATAGAGCTGCGTGTGACTTGGTATACGAACTTTGGACGCAAGACGATACATGGACTTTGCAGAACACTTTGGCGTATCTACAGAGCTCGTCGAAGATTCGTGATGCCCATCACGTGTTGTCGAACTAAGAGGCCGAAAGCCGAACTTGCCAGTATAGAAATAGTTCAGCAAGGTGTACCATCTAAAGGCCCCTCGTTTAGTCCAAACGCGGGGAGCATACTGGTGAGCTTACGTTTGGAATGCAGTATCTTTGACGAGGACACGGCGACTTCCCAAGGACCGCAGACGTATGGCAGTCTGCTTCTCCAATCCCTCGCTACCTACGGTCTCCTGAACTGCAGTCCCACTGCTCGCTACTGATCTGGCTCTATCTTTGTTCACAGAAAGTGGTTTATCCGTCCTCGGCTGCCCCGGGCTCACGACGAAGACATCAGAGCCAGGTGATCCGGAACCATCCTCGGACAATCTATGCAGACACGTTAGTTGGCAATCTAATCAATGATACTGAACCTCACTCATTGTCATCCTCGGGTTGGCTTTCACTAACTTGGGAGGGGGAAATTGGTGACGCCACAGCCCGATCCTTTGGGGCCTCGGGATTTGCGACAGGAATCGGGTCATCATACTCATCAATGTCGCTGTCACTCCCATAGCCATAATCATCGATCCGAGCATTGTTTGGAACATCATCGTCATCCATGAGGTCGATCAACGAAGGGTCGGAAGGACTTGTGTCTGAGCTTAAAACTGGATGCCATTGACACCTGCAACAATCAAGCTTTCTAAAAGAATCACTCACGGTCCAAGAAGTATTTCGAATTCTTGGCTAGAGGAGTATTATTTGCGCAAAGAACACGAGGTTTCACGACCCGACCCGATGACGAAGATCTCGCAGTGAAGAGAAGGAACTGAGTGTTGACGAGCTCCTCTCCGAGGAGAGACTTTCTCAAAAGTTCTTCCATACCCTCCAGTTTACTAGGATCTATCGTGGGGCCAGTTGTGGAGTGAGATGGAAAGCAAGATAGTTGTAATCATGAACCTACCTGGTTTACCGAAGCGGCCCCCAACACCTTTAGCAGGCATTGGTTGTCCCAATGGGCTTGTACCGCCGGAAACACCAGTACCAGTGCCTCCAGCTGGTTCTTGCTGTTGAGGCTTTCCGAATGCAGGATTTCCGGTAAAAATGCCGGTGCCAGTAGCAGTGCCCGTGGGATGTGATTGCTCTCGAATAGCTCCAAACGGCCCCGTAGAAAGTTGGCTTGTAGGTGCTCCGGACGCGCCCGTGGTACAGCCCCCGAATGTCGAACCAGTCGCAACGTGTTGGGCAGAGAATAGTACCCCAAAGCTGGATGTTTGCGTAGGTGGAGCCCCGGACTTTGGGCCAGATGCACCAGCCATGAGTGGATTTTGTTGATAGTCTGGCGCGCGTAAATTCTAAGGCCAGGTTAACCACTGCGGGAAGTAAAATATCAACATCGCGTTAACCTACCTCCGAGGATGGTCCTTTCTGGGGCGGCGTGACTGTGATGGTACTCGGGCTTGGGGGCCCCTTGTTGCTGGAGGTAGGACGAGCTGGCGCAGATACGCCTGTCATTGCGGATGGTGGATTGGCATCTGTACTTGCGATTGGAAGGCAAAGGCCGAGAATACAGCATACTTACTCGCAGGAGTGGCGCCAAAAGTCGTTGAAGGCTTTGGCAGCCCAAAAGGTGAACCACCACTCCCAGTACTCGGAGCGGCGGAAGCGAAAACAGGTGCTCCAGTTGCAGCAGTATTTTGATTGTATCCACCTAACATGGTTTGCATGTCACATCATGATGCTATCGCACGAGGTGGTATGAAAGAGATAAACGAACTGGTCCAGTCAAAAGTTCCAGCGCTACCCGATTTATGGTGTTCATGCATTGATTTCGGTTGTGGCATGTTGTTGATGGTTGGTGGCCAAACGCATTGATGGAAGTGGAAGCTGGAGGCCCGGAGCTTTAGAGGTGCGAGGAGAATAAAGATCTGGGAAGGGACTTGTCGCCATGGCAGTCCAAGATGCCCGCCTCATTGTTCGACATTCAAGCTCAAGGTTGGTGTGAGCGTTATTACGAAAAGCTGGCGGTTCGAAAGGTCTAACCCGGAGGCGACAATTAGAACTCTCTACCCAAATGAGTCAATACAACGGACGCCACTCATCAAGCCACAACTTGATCATGAACTTGAACTTTATGACCTGTCCTCTCGAAGAGATCATCGCCTACAATCTAGCAAGCATTTCGAGCTCTTTGCTACAAGGCATAGGCTGCAGAGTAGCTTACAATGAACGGTATTCCAACAGCTCTTTTGCAACCTTCTCAGTGGCTGATGCTCAGTATCTATGCGATCCTAAAAATTGTCTTACAGCACGACTCACCTCACTCCCAGTAAATGCCGCAATCCCGCCGATAGTTGGTAGCAAGTTGGCGGTGCAACTCCCACTTGGTGATGAAGTACGTACGTTCAAGTTGTTGTTGTTCCCAAAGGGCATGAGGTTTCAGCCCTTCAGGGCTCGTGCATCATCCCGAGACAAAGAACAATTGAAGGTCGGTCACCGCTCCCCGATTTCTTCGACCTCCCTGCCAGTGACCCCTTTGCAGCCGGTGCTGGCGGGTGTCCTATACAGTATACTTGAGCATCGCTGAACGCTTCACATATTTCAAGTGGCTCTACGCTGTCCAAGCCCAGTGACTGGCACAATACTAATACCATTCTCATATCGTCCGACTATCATCCCTCAGAATCATTGGATCCGTTCACGAGGGGACGAGCCATGTCCTGAGTTTATGCCTACACTGCTTCTCGACGCAAGTCCTCTTCTCATGTATTCAAATTCGAAGTGCAAGCGTTCACCGTTTACTGTCCATCTCGCATCACCTGTATTTGTCCGAGGCACGACGGTTATGCACATGGCTAGTGCCAGCGTGCCACGGTTCCAGAGTCAAACGGTACATTTACTCGACATGTACTGGAAATTCGGTTTTCTTTTTCGGGTCTTTATCTATTAATATAAATAAGCCTCGAGCCTTGGGCCATCCACTATTGTTACAGGAGAACCTTGGGTAATCGTGCTCTGTACACGAAGCGGACATGATGAGGCACTGTTCTCCGCCGCCGTCCGCTCCATGGGTACTCGTTGAACAGGCGAACCACCAGGACGCCGCTAGACGCAGATACTCCACCAAACGCATGCGAGTTGGTCCCATGACTTATGATCGTGCCTGTTTGCTGAAGTCCACAGATAAGCACCGTGCTCCGCAGCCCGCTCTGATGAGGCACTGCGCTCTGCCGCAGCCCGTTCCATGGGTACTCATTTGCACCGGGACGCCGCGTGTGCCCGTCAAGTATGATAACAATACTGTCTCTCAAAGTCCAAGCTCAAGGACGATGGCTCCACGGAAGCTCATTTCCAAGGGAAAAAAACGGGGCCACCGACTAGAAGCAAACCATCCAGTCATCGATAATGCGGATCACATGGGGAACCCCAGTGGGCCCACAGAAATCTTGTTACAAAAGGTTTCACGTGGCGCGGTTAACTTCGGTGTCTGGTCAGGGGACCTACTACGTGTGTATCCCTACTCAGCATCCTTTTTTTTTTAGTCACCTCGGCGTCCCCGCTCACCCTACACGCGCACATACGCCCCTCTTTATTCCCGCATGGGTAGTATCCATTCCTCGTAACACTGACATTCTCCCACAGTCGCCGTGATTACCTTTGAATCCGATTACACGATATTACAATTCGAATGTAAGCTTTCAGCTTGGCTCACATAGCATTATTGTTGCGCAGCCCCGTTGGTGTCCTTTGGGTTGGGGTACATAAAGAATGCAGCACGAGAGAACGGACGGTATCTAACAACACACAATCATGTTCACTCAAGTCGTTCACGCTCGTCTACTTGATCGGCCTTCTCATGGCAGTCGGCATCTCCGCGGTGCCAGCCGCTGATCCTGGTCCGGTCCACATTTCATCTTGATTCTTGAAATTCTGAAACGACGTCTGCAGACCCAGGGTTCCCCAAGCGATTCGATGGTCAGTTTGTATTACTTACATGTGCTTCAACGGGTCGTGATTTACCGACGGCGACCCCACTTTAGGCCAGGAGCGAGGTGTGTAATGCCACCAGATGTTTGTCGAAAACAGTGATTTATGCACCTGGGGATTCAGGTTATCCGAAGCGCATGGAGGGTAAGTGAACATCCGAGTCAATACAACTCTACTCACGCGCGACGCTGCAGGGGGTGCGCAACGCAATGACCTGGATCTTCTCTGACACAACGGCTAATGAAATCTAACAGAATACTATTAATCAGAGGACCTGGCGTAACCGAAGCGGGAAGGAGGTAAGCAACCACTCCCTGGTATTCTCTACTTCTAGGGGTATTGGCATCCTACATTTTCTCATTCTTCCCGATAGGTACAATGACAGAAAATGGTGCGTTGCGGCGCGAGGTTCTGCCATGTCTTTGAAACCATGACTTACAAGATCGTGACGAAAACAGAAATCGACATGTTAGGCTCTGGATGGCAGGAGGATTGTATAGTGTGGTAGGAAGGATGATATCGTTTGTATTGACCGAGACATGCCTGTGATTATGTGAGAATTGTTGCACGGATAACCAGACGTGAAAGACATCGAGGGCACTCATCCGAGTCAATCACCTTGCTCGACAAGGTTCATGGCAGCCAATGGCGGTCCTGCACGTGTTCCCGCTAGAATAATGCCACTCGAATTCAGACACGAGCAGTGTGGAAATAAGGATCGGTCCGATGTATATCATGATCCGACTCTCATGCAAGCGCCGAGCACACAAGGTTGATCGCTACCCCTGCGCCGCTCCAAGTTTTCAGCAACGTATCAATAGTAGTACAACAGGGAATACAATGACAAAAACACCACGAGAACTAGCCTAAAATTTGGACCAATCTCGCGTGACGTGGGTTCCGGGCTCGCAGCCATCATAAACGAACACGATCGACCAAGGCTCACCGGTTCTTGGTCCCAAAGTTGCTGCGATTGACCCTCCCCAGTCCTGTATCTTCAAAAATGCTGACAGGTGCTGCCCACGCCGCTGGTTCTTTACTCGACGGGGTAGCTGGAGGCTCGAGCGCGGCGCAGGGAACGGACGGCCACCCCATTGAAGCTGGATCCAAGCACTGGCAGAGTACTCGTCCACACGAGTTGGTTTGGTTTCATTGTCATCTTAATCTTCATCCTCATCAGCATAAAATACATCGCTTGCATTTCCATCGACATCATATTCATCCTCATCAGCATAAGGTGTATCGCTTGCATTTCCGTCGGCTTCATCCTCATCCTCATCAGCGTAAGGCACATCGCTTGTGTTTCTGTCGACTTCATATTCATCCTCGTCAGCATACGGTACATCGCTTGTGTTTCCATCGACTTCATATTCGTCCTCATCAAGATAAGGTACATCGCCCGCGTTCCCAGCGACCCCATCTTCATCTTCATCTTCATCTTCGTCAGCATAAAGTACATCGCTTGCATTTCCATCGACTTCATCTTCATCCTCAGCATCAGCATGAGGTACGTCGCTCACTGCTGGTTCTTCACTCGAGGGGGTAGCTGGTAGTGCCGCTCCCGCAGACGGCTGAGCGGGACGCTCGGGCACGGCGCGAAGGGGAACGGGCGGACGACTCCATAAGCTGGATCCGAGCTGAGTACGTGGCTCGCCCGTTGCATTGACAGCCCCATCATCCTCGCCCCCAGCATGAGGTACATTCCTTGCATTTCTGTCGACTTTGTCTGGTTCCGGTGGCCCCAGAACGCCACGCAAAGAGGATGCCGATTCCAATGGTAAAGGATGAGGTTCCTTTAGTAACAGCCTCGTATGAACCCGGATGGCGATCTGAGCCTCATGAACAAGTTCCTTGTTCGCGATGCGCCGGGCGGGGTCGGAAAAATGTGCGGCAATGGGAGGAGACGCGATGTGCGAGTACAACACGTCGAGCTCCATCTCTAGAAGCTGTGGATGTCTATACGGCAGCCGTTCAGAAAACGACGACGGCAGTGGACCAACAAAGTCGACAGGGAACGCACGTGGAGACGAGGCTGCACGAAAGCTCTTGTAGGATGTTGTGTTCTGTGAGGTTGCTCCGAATGTAGGAAAATGCCTTGTCGCGGAGGTGATCCAGCCCAACCTAAACCGTACCTTTAGACCTTTCATCTCGCGAAGTTGAATGTGACTAGGTGTACAGACCTTGGAGGCAAGACGATACATGGACTTGGCAGAGCACCTCGGCTCATCTAGAGAGCTTATCAAAGATTCGTGAGGCTGCCCACCAGGAATGGTCGAACCGAGAGGCATGAAGTTGAATTCGCCGGTGTAGAGATAGTTCAGCAGAGCGTACCATCTAAACGAACGTCAGACGAAACGAACATGCTGACGCCAACTTACGTCTGGAATGCAGTATCTTTGACGAGCACATGCCGACTTCCGAAGGACCGCAGACGCATGGCGGTCTGCTTCCCCAATTTCTTGTTACCTGCAACCCCCTGAACTCCAGCGGATAATCTACGCGGAGCTCAGTTGACAACCAAACAGATGATGGTGGACTTTACTCGTCGTTGTCCTTGGACGCAGAGTTGCTCTTCGGTACCTCTGTATTTGTGACAGGAGTAGGGTCGCTACAGTCCTCGAGATCGCTGTCGCTCCCATAACCGTAATCATCGATCCGAGCACTGGTAGGAACGTCGTTGTCATCCGTGAGATCGACCAACGAAGGATCGGACGGATCGATATCCGTGCTCAACACTAGGGAATGCCCACCCATGAATGCAACGACCCGGTCTTTGTTAAAGACTCATCACCTACGATCTAAAAAGTATGTCGAGCTCTTGGCCAAGAGAGCGTTGTTTGCGCAGAGAACGCGGGGCTTCAGGACTTGACCGGTTGGCGAAGATCGCGCGGAGAAGAGATGGAACTGGGTATTGATGAGCTTCCTCTCCCAGAAGAGACTTTCTTAGGAGTTCTTTTGTACGCTCTTGTTTACTAGGATCTGACATGTAGGGATGGGATGGGATGGCTGAGGGCCACTACTTTGTTTACAAGGTCACTGGGGGACAATTGTGGTTGTGTGTAACGCGATTTCCCCGTGGAAGTTTGTTACTATTGAATCGATCACTGTGTTGAGCATAGCACAACAAGGCTTCTGCCGAAAAATTGGCCGTACCTCTAGTCCACTATTGTTGCAGGAAAACCTTGGGTAGTCGCGCTCCATCAGGCCAATGCTGTCCTATACGTACGTGCGCGTTCCCGTGAAAATAATGACTCGAGCTGTAGAAACAAAGACCGTCGATGTATATCCGACTCACTCTCATGCGAGCGCCGAGCGCACAAGGTTGATCGCTACCCCTGCGCCGCTCCGAATTTTCAGCAACATATCAATAGTACAACAGGTTCGATGACAAAAACACCACAAGAACTAGCCTTTTTACCGATCCCGCGTGACATGGGTTCCAAACTCGCAGCCATCATAAACGAACGCGATCGACAAATGCTCAGTATTTCTTGGGGATGCCAACACGGGCGTTACCTTTGCCTCTCATAGCATTGACCAGGACCCTCCGCGGTCCTGTGTCTTCAGAAGGGCTGACGGGTACTGCCTGCACCGGTGGTTCTCTACTCTTGAGGATAGCCAACTGTGCCAAGGCTCGCAGATGGCCAAGCTGGAGGTGTGGCCCGGGGGACGGACGGACTACACCCCGAGGAGGGTTCCCCGAATCCGAACGAAAAGGATGGTCCGTTCGCACGAGATGGTCCAGTTTCGTTATTATTCTCGTCCTCATCCTTGCCATATTTACTTGCAGGCACCTCTCAAGGTGGTCGAAGGCTTTCGATCTATAAATAAGCCTCGAGTCTTGGGCCATCCACTATTGTTGCAGGAGAACCTCGGGTAGTCGCGCTCTGTACATGACGCGGACATGATGAGGCACTGTTCTCCGCCGCAGCCCGCTCCATGGGTGCTCGTTTGAACAGGCGAACCACCGGGACGCCGCTAGACTCGGACGCAGATACTCCATCAAATACATGCAAGCTGGTCGCATGACTTACGATCGTGCCTGTTTGCTAAAGTCCACAGATAAGCACCGTGCTCCGCAGCCCGCTCTGGTGAGGCATTGTGCTCCGCCGCAGCCCGTTCCATGAGTACTCATTTGCACCGGGACGCCGTGTGTGCCCGTCAAGTGTGATAACAATACTGTCTCTCAAAGTCCAAGCTCGAGGATGATGGCTCCACGGAAGCTCATTTCCAAGAGAAAAAAACGGGGCCACCGACTAGAAGCAATACCATCCACATCAATAATGCAGCTCACATGGAGAACCCCCAGTGGGCCCACAGAAATCTTGTTACAAAAGGTTTCACATGGCGTGGTTAACTTCGGTGTCTGATCAAAGGACATAGCACGTGTGTATCTCTAGTACTCAGCATTTTTTTTAGTCACCTCGGCGTCCCTATGCGCGCGCACATACGCCATTCGCTCCCCCTCTTTATTCCCACATGGGTAGTATCCGTTCCTCGTAACACTGACATTCTCTCACAGTCACCGCGATGACCTTTGAATCCGATTACACGACGTTGCGAATATTACGATTCGAATGTAAGCCTCCGGCCTGGCTCACATAGCATTATTGTTGCACAGTCCCGTTGGTGTCCTCTGGGTTGGGGTACATAAAGAATGCAACACGAGAGAACGGACGGTATCCAACAACACACAATCATGTTCACTCTCAAGTCGTTCACGCTCGTCTACTTGATCGGCCTTCTCATGGCAGTCGGCATCTTCGCGGTGCCAGCCGCTGATCCTGGTCCGGTCCACATTTCATCTTGATTCTTGAAATTCTGAAACGACGTCTGCAGACCCAGGGTTCCCCAAGCGATTCGATGGTCAGTTTGTATTGCTTACATGTGCTTCAACAGGTCGTGATTTACCGACGGCGACCTCACTTTAGGCCAGGAGCGAGGTGTGTAATGCCACCAGATGTTTGTCGAAAACAGTGATTTATGCACCTGGAAATTCAGGTTATCCGAAGCGCATGGAAGGTAAGTGGACATCACTCCCAGGGGATGTTCTACAACTTTACTCACGCGCGACGCTGCAGGGGGTGCGCAACGCAATGACCTGGATCTTCTCTGACACCATGGCTAATGAAATTCAACAGAATACAATTAATCAGAGGACCTGGCGTAACCGAAGCGGGAAGGAGGTAAGCAGCCACTCCCTGGTATTCTCTACTCCTAAGGGGTATCAGCATCCTACGTTTTCTCATTCTTCCCCATACTAGGTGCAATGAATGGTGCGTTGCGGCGTGAGGTTCTGCCATGTCTTTGAAACCATGACTTACAAGATCGTGACGAAAACAGAAACCGAAATGTTAGGCTCTGGATGGCAGGAGGATTGGATAGTGTGGTAGGAAGGATGATATTGTTTGTATTGACCGAGACATGCCTGTGATTATGTGAGAATTGTTGCACGGAGAACCAGACGTGAAAGACATCGAGGTCACTCGTCCGAGTCAATCACCTTGCTCGACAAGGTTCATGTCAGCCAATGGCGTCCTGCACGTGTTCCCGCTAGAACACAGTGTAGAAAGGCAGAACGTTGAAGGATAAACAAAGAGAAATCACTGAAGAACAAGTTGGCGAAGGAAGTTCTGCTAGGCAAAGCGCCAGATCCGACACAATCTGAATCGCCCAATTTAACGCCATCCGTCTAAATGTACTTGTATCGGTCTCGTGAATCCGTCGATATATATTTGTAGCCCTTGTCATAGCCTTAACGTTGCCTATCTGGCTCATGAAATCCACGTGCTCCAGCAGCAAGGTCCGCCGACCCTAGTTGCTGAAAGACATCGAGGTCGCTCGTCAATCGCCTTGCTTTCTGTGGGACCCAAAAGTCGTGGGAAATTACAGCCCCTATCTGAGCGGAAATAGCCGTTTCAGTCAACAGTTCCTATGAACCAACTGTATTTATGGAGTCCTCGTGTCCCGGTCCATCTCCTTCCACCATGTCAGTGTTTTTGTGTTCAACTCGAGCATATCGTTCCCCTCAAGCAGCTCGGCCCACCTTGTAGTGCATTGATCTGAGACAGGATTGGCATAGTGTGGTTAGGAAGGATGATATATCGTTTGTATTGACCCAAGACTCGGACCCTTTGCCTGTGGAAGGTGATTGACTCGGGTGAGTGGCCTCGATGTCTTTCACGTCTGGTTTCCGATGCAACAACCTGACAAGGTTCATGGCAGTCAATTGCAATGGCATCCTGCACGCGTTCCCGCTAGAATAAGAATATTGCCACTCGGATTCAGACACGAAGCACGGTACTTGTAGAAATAAGGACCCGGTCCGATGTATAATCCGACCCTCTGCGCCGCTCTCGAATTCCAGCGGCATATCATATTTGTTAGATCCAGACATTCACATCGCGTCGTGTTTACTCAATTGTACAACAGGTTCGATGACAAAAAAAAAAAAAAAGATCCTGCACGGTGACGTAGGTATCAAGGCTCGCTCGCAGCCATCATAAAACGTAACTCCGTCGACAAAAAGGCTCATTGGTTCTTGGAGGCGGCGCGGGCTTTACTACTCCTGCTTCCCATAGCATTGACCGCCCTCCGCGGCAGTCCTGCCAGTGTGTCTTCAGGAGGGCTGACAGATGCAGCCTGCGCCGCTGGTTCTTCTCTACTCTTGGGGATAGCCAACTGTGCCGCCTTCACAGACGGCGGGGCTAGAGGTTTGGCCCTGGGGGATGGACGGACTACTCCCCGAGGAGGGTTCCCCGAACCCGAACGAAAAGGATGTCCCCGTTCGCACGAGATGGTCCAGTTTTCGTTATCATCCCTATCCCCATCCTCGTTCTCATCACGAGGTACATCGCTCGCGTCCCCCTCCACTGCGTTTAGTCCCGGTCGCTCCAGAAGGCAACGCAGAGAGGGCGCCGGTTTCAACGGCAAAGGATGCGGTTCCCTCAACAGCCTCGCATGAACCCCGACGACGATATCAGCCCCATGAGACAGTTCCTTGTTCGCAATGCGCCGCGCGAGGTCAGAAAAGTGTGCGACCACGGGAGGGGACGCGATGTGCGAGTACAACACGTCGAGCGCCATCTCTAGTAGCTGTGGATGTCTATACGACAGCGTTGAGCAAAACGACGACGGGCGTGGACCGAAAAAAGGTCGACAGGGAACGCACGTGGAGACGAGGCTGCACGAGAGCTCTTGTAGGATGTTGTGCTCTGTGAGGTTGCTCTGAATATAGGAAAATGCCTCGTCGCGGAGGTGATCCAACCCAACCTGGACCATATCTTTAGACCTTTCGTCTCATAAAGTTGAACATGACTGGGCGTACGGACCTTGGAGGCAAGACGATACGTGGACTTGGCAGAGCACCTCGGCTCATCTAGAGAGCCTATCAAAGATTCGTGAGGCTGCCCACCAGGCGTAGTCGAACCGAGAGGCATGAAGTTGAACTTGTCGGTGTAGAGATAGTTGAGCAGAGCGTACCATCTAGTAAACGAACGTCAGACGAAACGAACATGTCGACGCCAACTTACGTCTGGAATGCACTATCTTTCACAAGCACATGTCGACTTGCCAAGGACCGCAGACGCACGGCGGTCTGCTTCCCCAAGTTCTTGTTACCTGAGCCCCCCTGAACTGCAGTCTCGCTGCTCGCTGCTGATCCCTTTCCCGCAGGAAGTGGCTCGTCCGTTCTTGGCTGCTCTGGACTCATGACGAACATATCGGAGCTGACCGATTCGGAACCATC
Organism: Boletus coccyginus; assembly: GCA_025782845.1. Taxonomy (NCBI): domain Eukaryota; kingdom Fungi; phylum Basidiomycota; class Agaricomycetes; order Boletales; family Boletaceae; genus Boletus; species Boletus coccyginus. The sequence continues at coordinate 37,089 of JAHZSR010000075.1, forward strand.
ATCAGATAATCTACGCAGAGCTCAGTTGGCGACCAAACAGATTGATGGTGGACTTTACTCGTCGTCGTCCTTGGACGCAGACTTGCCCTTCGGTACCTCTGGATTCGTGACCGGAATAGGATCGTTACAAGTCCTCGAGATCGCTGTCGCTCGCATAACCATAATCATCGATCCGAGCACTGCTAGGAACGTCGTTGTCATCCGTGAGATCGACCAACGAAGGATCGGACGGATTGATGTCCGTGCTCAACACTGCAACGTCACCCATGAATTGCAACCCCTGCCTCTTGTCAAAGACACCACCTACGATCTAAAAAGTATGTCGAGCTCTTGGCCAAGAGAACGTTGTTTGCACAGAGGACGCGGGGTTTCAGGACTTGACCCGATGGCGAAGATCGCGCGGAGAAGAGATGGAACTGGGTGTTGATGAGCTCCTCTCCCAGAAGAGACTTTCTCAAGAGTTCCTCGATACGCTCTTGTTTGCTAGGATCTGACATGTGGGGTGGTGGGATGGGATGGGATGGGATGGCCGAGGGCCACGGTGCGTTCATAGTTCCCTTTGACTTGACGTGGGGCGGCTTCAGTGCTGGGTATCACCGGAGACACGAGATGACAACCATCGCTTTTCACCACCACGAATGTACTCACCAGACCTACCTCAGCGAGGAAATGTGCTGCCTCCTGGAACCGTTTAGACCTTGTTCATGGGCAGGAAAAGCAGTGATAAGAGGTTCGGAGTCGAGACTCCGCCGCGTCTAGACGCGTCTAGTCACCAGATGGCCGTCTGGGCACGTCGCGGCACGTGACTTCCTTCTCGTCTGCCAGAAGCCTGCACCTCGTTTTTCGCAGCTGGTCTGCAGCCTCACGTCAACCCTGATGACTACAGCCAATAATTCATTGAATGCATCGTCTACGGACATAAACAATCAAAGCACCGTTCGCGACATACTATAAAGGCTACACTGGGACAAGAACAAGCAGTCGGAAACAAGTAGGGGGGGTAGTATGGATACAGCGGGGGCATGTATGAATGGAAACACGGGGATGGCAAGGGAGTTGAAATCCAGAAAACGAGCGCCAGAATACAGGTATACACACGAGGCCACTAAGCAACGAGAACAAGTGTTTAAGAGCGAGGTAGTCAATCTAGTGATACAACGATGTTAGAAAAAGGAAATTGCAGTTCCTTCGTGGTCGGTATGGAAATGGGGTATCAGTGTGTCGTCATTGGCTGAGCGAGCCGAAGAGAATCGTTTTGGAAAGTCCGAGTGCAGGCCGACTAAAAGCCGTCAATGCCAGTAAACGTGCCATCGAACAGCATCTCGAATCCGGGGACGTCCACGCCGGCGACTGCGACGGAAGGCACACCAAGGTGCTGCGTCGTCATGGCAGCCGACTGCCCTCGGACATGGCCGGGTGTGGCCTTGCTTTCGGTCGCTTGGCACGAGGTCATCTCGTGCCACATCTCAAACGTGACCCCTCCAGGAACATGTTGCGGACGAGGTGCGACGACCGGTAGACCGAGATCCGATTGGGCCGGAGATCCACTGTAGGTGGACGGAGGCCCAGAGTTTGGGAAATCAATTGGCGGGGTGAGCCAAGACGCCGTGAGACCGTTCTCCTGGAGGTCGAAATGAGAGGGAGGCAAACAATCCAAGGAGAGGGAGAGGTCTTGAGGCGAAATGTGGTCCATCGGTGCAAGGTTGTAGGAGTCAGAGGCAGCGTGTGGTGGCAAGTTTGAGAACATATCGTTGAAGATCTGTGGGGGAAATGAATACTGGGAGTAAATGACAACGAACAAGTACGAACAGTTGCAGCAGGCTCCCCAGGTCCAGCCGGGAATCCAAAGTTGAACGTTTGTTCGAACAGACTCGTATCGACGTCCGGAAGCGGGGAATCATCGCGCTGAAGCGAAGACTCGGAAGGGGAGTAGAAACCGGGTTCAGAGGGGAACATTGGGATGTCGTTGTCCACTCCCCAGGATGTGCGCCCGAAATGAGGCAACGCACTCGAGGGACGGCGTTGGCCAATGATCATACGGGCGTTCCGCGAGATGTTGCTGACTGGGGAGGCGGAGCGCGAAGGCTGTGCAAAGAACGACATGGATGGGAGTGCGATCGGATGGAAGCGGGCGTCGGGGAGAGGGACGGAGGAGGGACGACGAGGAGGATAGAATGGCTGGTGGTGGGGTGGAGGTGGGGCGGCCATCTTGTGCTCGTCGAGCCTGCGGATGGCAGCGGCGAGGTCGTCACCCTTGATCCCGTCGAGCAACAGCTGGGCGACCTCCTCGCAACGCTGTTCGTCCTCGGGGGTTGGGGAGGCCTTTGCCTTCTTCTTGTCCTTGTTCTTGTTGTGCACGGGTCTGAAACGGTAGCCGGGGTATCTCTTTGAGTGGGCGTCCTTCTCCTGCTTTGCCTTGACCTCCCAGATGCGCTTTTCGTCGAGAGGGAGGGCACGCCAGCAGTTGCCGATGATCTTTGAGAGGGAGCCGTGATTGGTCTCGATCGATCCGGGGACGTGCTTTTGGCGGACGAAATCGGCACGGAAGAGCATGAAGGCATTTGGGGGGCGGGGGATGTAGCCTAGCGACCTGCGCTTGCCGGGGGGAGTGCGTTTCTTGGAGGCGGGGACGGACGGGTGTTCGGAGGGCGGGAAGAGCTGTGCATCGGGGGGGAGGGCGGGCTCGTCGGGGGTGTCAAGAGCGGGGTGGTCGGAGTCGTTGTAGGTGCCGGGGGTGACGTTGGGGGCAAAGGTGACGGAGCGCGGGGAGGGCGATGCGCCGTAGATGCCAGGCTTGATGAGGTCGGCTGCGGGGAGTCAGAGAGAGGGAGCGATGGAAGGGAGAGACGGTTACAGCTGGGGAAAGCGGAGGGACGACGCCCGATCGAATAGCGGCCATGGATCCGGGACGGGGGCATGACGGACAGAATTGGACAGAGCGAGACAAAAAGAAGGGACAAACAACCGCGCTATTGTTCTCGTCTACCTTATATCATCAGCAGACGCCAGGACGACCCCCGCTTTCGGTCTCTCGTTTGTACCGGATACAGTCACTGCTTTATCCCCCCCGTTATGGCTGCCCTTGTCCGGTCTCAACACGTTCCTGCCGCCGTAACGCGTTCATGCAATCCGGGGAATTCGTCGCGAGCAAACGCCCTCTACGCACGAGTTGGCCGGCGTTTGCAGGGCCCATGTGCACGGTGTCGCAAGAACCCACGCGGAACCATCTGCTTCGCCGCACCGCCTCGCCCCGCCGACTCCCACCACTCAACAGCCGCCGCCAGCCATGGTTGCAATCAGCGACGTCGCGCACCTGCTTCAGATTACACCACGATGGCCGTCTTGTCAGCAACCATGGAGGTCCCTGCGCACTCAGGAGCGTAAGCGCAACTCAAGGGCCGTGACTTCTAGCTCCATTTTCTTGCAAGCGAGAGAAGAACTGGATCCGTAGAATTGATGCGCCACGAATTGATGCGCTCGTGCTTGCCGTAAAAAGCCCAACACACCACACCATGCCATCCAGCGCTATCCCCTCTCTCGTTAGTTTTTCGCTGCCACTCACGGCCGCATTATCCACTGATCTGATAATCAGGATGAACCAACAACGGTTTCGTGTCCGCTAGGCTGACACCTGTCGACCACACCAGATCTTTGTGGCGCACCGCAACACGGACCTTGGCCTGCGTTCTGTGCTTAGGAAGTGTCGACTCTTGTGACAATCGCGCGTGGTGAGTCGTGATTCGAGCTTGACGAATGAAAGAAGATTCAATCGATCACTTGCACCAAGTCCAACGGGAGCATGTCCCATACTCTTTCTCGTGACAGCCACCTGACGTCTGATCCGTTTCACGAAGCGCCATCACCCCATGCAAGAGAATCCTCCTCTCCAACGGCGATCATACTGAACTGACATGAACCGATACGTTTCAGTAATCTCGGCCGAGGACAGCGCGGACCCTCGACGAACGTCCCCCCCCCGCATTACGCCCGCTCCCAACTGCGGCGGGAGGTCGTGGCGAGGAACAGGCTTCGCGGATATCGGTCACCGCGAATGCCATTTTTAATTCTTCTGAGATAATAACGCGGTCCTGAGGACGACGATTGCATCATACCTCGTTCGACGACAAACCCTCGGATTAACACGGCGTTCTCAGTCCCACCATCGTCCTTTGGGCCCTGGTGATGGTCCCATGACTCATTCTCGACGGGTGGCATTCAATGGCCAACAGCATCATCCCCTCTTGGAAGGAGACATGGGCCACTCAAGCCGACTACGTGCAGGGACGACGACCCCCCTTTCTTTGGCGTCTGAAAATGACGCCCCCCCGATCGTCCGGACTGATAGGCACACGACCAACCAGCCTGGCTCACGGACACGTCGTTGCCCGTTGCACATGTTCGCTGAACGATCGATCGACCATCAACGCGATCCTTTTTGTCGATATCACTCGGTCCTACCCTCGGCACTCGATCACCACCTACGTTGGTGTTGGTTTCTTTTTATGGGTTCGTATTGGGATCTTCGGGGGATGACTCGGGAGGGTGTCTTTTCGAAAGAGACGCCCATGACGCCCAAGTTCTATGTGGCTCTCGTCGTTTGTATTTTTACGGGTCCAGTGAAATCGTATCACACTTGTTGAAACCTCTACCAGCGAAAGAGCACACCTGCAATCCGCTGTTGAGTTTATCCCGATGCAACTCGTCCTGTCCTGCAGCCCGTTTTCATGGACTTTGACATTTGCCCATCTTACGCTAGTGAGAACACACCTGCAGTTGTTATCCCTCGGGGGGCTTGATCGACTTGTCTCTTTGATCAGTCACGACGCGTCTTGTCCTGCAGCCCCGTTTTCATGGCCTTGACATTGCCATCTCGCAACGAACATCATCTCCGGGGATATCGAGAATGACATCCAGTGCCGAAAAGTTGTTGATAGGAACAGCCCACCCGTAACCAGCGCCAAGTGGGTTACATGCCACCCGGGCCTAGCCAGGCGGATTGACATCACCCATCATCATTCACGGAAGCTCCATAGCATCACCGTGTGCCAGCTTCCTTTCCCAAAAGACGCACCATTCACGCTCGCTAGACGCTCTTTCCAGGGCGGTTTCTGATGGAAACAGACCGTGAGGAGAACGCCGTGTCGCGCAGTTGGAATAGGGACTGGGGATGGGTGCACGTTCGTGAACGCGCGCGTGCCCCGTGGCGTCTCAGCCAACCAACCACGCCAGCAGTGGGCTGTACATGCGAGCACCGCATTGCCCGTGGAGCCAGGAGCCTATCGAGGCACCCCTTGATGCCGTCGTGGCGTCGCGCGTGCCTCTTCAAACCCCAAGGCAGAGAGGAGGGAGAAACGCGCCTCAAGTTGTTATGCGCGATCGGACGTGCCAACACGCAGAGGAAGCCCTTGATCCGTCTGCTCAGAAACCTACGCTTCGATTTAGGACACCCCGTTCTCGAACAACATGGATATAGGAGCACGATCACGGCGCCACACCTCAACTGGCTTGCCTTGGCTTTTGTGACATCAGTCAGTCAGCCACATGCAGAACGAACAGAGCTGATGATCGCCTCACCTTGACCTCCTCGCCCGTCTTCCTGATCCAAACTGCCGGTCGCTCCGCTGCCTTTGCCCCCTCCTCACCATCGTCCCATGTGTAGCTCACGCCGACCGCCAAACGCGTACCATCACAGTTGAACGCCATCGAAGGGATCGCGGAAGAGTATTTGGGGTACTGCCGTAGCCGCTTCTTGACCTTGTGGTCCCAGATGGACACCGTGCCGTCAGACCCTGCAGACGCAAACGTATTGTAGCTACCAGTCGGTCAGATCAGCGTCGTTGTCGTTTTCGTATTCGATGGCGCGTAGACTCACGTGGGGTGGAATGTGAGCGCGTTGACCGGCCAGACGTGGTCGACATCGTCGATCGTCTGGCGGTGGCACTTGAACGCATATTTTTTATCCTGAGCCTCTTGGCTCGGATCAAAGTACTCGACGCCGATACGGCCTTCGACCGAACCGATGGCGTACCCTGCAACGGAACGTCACACGCTCGGCACCAAGGGGGGGGCAACCCCCGAACCAGCTGCTCACCTTGCCCGTCCGCCATACACGCCAGACTCCGCGTCATAAACTTGAGACTACTCTCCCTCGTTTGCGCCGGCTCGCCCATCCTGCGGACGTCATAAATATGGAACAGCCGACTCGCCATGGCCACCACGAGCGTGTTGTTGACGAGGTCCATGCTGTACACGCGCTCGGGGAGCGCATGCGACGACACCTCGGCCGTCTCTACGCGCGGATCCCAGAAGCGCAGCGACTGGTCCCAGGAGCCCGTGATGAGCGCATCTGCGCGCGGCGTTGGCGTGTGTGTGAGCAGAGACGCAACGGCGAAACCAAGTCAGGAACCCACTCTGTTCGCGAGCATAGTTGATGGCAGAGACCGCGTTTTCGTGTTGACCCAGGTAGGTGACCTTTTCGGCCGACAGATCAAGCCTTGTAGATATGAGCGTTCCGCACGGTGACACCCCCCCCCCCCCCCCAAAAAAAAAAAGGAGACGCACTCTCGTACGCCAGTATCCAATCCTCCACTATACGCGTGCGTGGCGTCTCCAAACGTGCACGCAAGCACTGCAGCGCGATGATCGAATTTCGCTTTTTGCTCGTTGGCGATGACATCGTAAAAACGGACCGTCTAGAACAAAGCACGACACATGAATAAACGGTGCCCGTTCGGTGCAAACTTACTTTACGCGCGTACCGTGTCCCAGGAAGAGACCAAGAGCTGATCTGGGTTCGTGGGCGAGAAACGTACTTGGGCGACGCTGTCAAAGGGAGGCGAGGACAGCTCGAAATGGTCTATCGGACTGGACGTTGAGCATTGCGTGCGTTCGTTCTACAATGATCGACTTTACCTGCCATGGTCGATACGGTCACTACTATGGATAAGTGTAGAGGAGACAAGAAACGAGACTTTGGGAACAAGGCCGGTCTCACGTGATCTGCACCCCTCCTTGTCCTCCGTTGCACAGGCAACTCGTCGTGAGGACTCAGCGAGGCGCTTAAAGAGTCCTGTTGTGCCACCTGGACAGCCTTTGAATTCGCCCAACACCACTCACAGTCTCGTTAGTCTTTCCGACGCGTATCACCCCTCAGGTCTGGTTGTCTTCAAAGATATGCATTCTGCTGCGCAACCTCGGTACGTATGGTATGCACCGCAATAAAGGATAAAAAGTTACAACAACAGGGTATCTTCGTGACAATGCCGGAGGGGGAGTGGTGTATGTGAGAGGGTACGTGAAATCGTCAACTCGGGGCATAATCAAAAATGATGGGGAGGTGGTGACGCACGAGGAGAGAGTCGAATGTGCACATAGGGGGTTGGTGCGGAGAGTGGATGTCATCGGGAATGGGGGGAAAATCGTAAAGTGAGTATGAGGCTATGCACATTGAAAATATCACTACAACTAATCCAACAACGGGTTTATCCACAATTAAACCAAGAGAGCAAGCGCGTTTTAAAAGAAAAGAAAAATTGGGGTGAGTGGCAGCAGCGCGTGGGTATTGTGGATGCAATGGTTGGTGATCTGGAGGGTGTTATACAGATGAGTCCGTAATGTGCGCAAAAGAGTCCAGGAAGAAGCCAATGGACGCCAGCATACATTGGTCGGAAGCGTCTAATATCCGTGGTGCGCCGCAAGCATGCTTTCGAAATTGAAGAGTTGCTCAAATGCATCTGGGTTCTGCGAATCGGTGGAGTATTGACTTGCTTCCATCACCATAGGATCATAGGAGCCGGGCGCGTATCCAAGGCTGAAGGTTCCAGGTGGAGCGGACGCCAAAATGTCGTCGCCGCACCCAGGAAGGCCAAGCTCGACTGGTGGAATGGCGCCCATGTCGAATTCGTCGCCCGCAAGCATTTGGTTTTGGCTTCCCCATGCTCCGACCGCCTCCCACGAGCACGACGAGTAGCCAAACTGCACGTCCAGAGGACCTCCGCAGAAAGAGCCTGCCTCCATCTGTGAACTTAGCTCGTCACATGACGGGAGAGGGTACGAGAAGTCAACTGGCAAGCAGTTCATGGGAGAGAAAGTGGACGACGCTGGTGATGACGGCCCGGATCCCGAACTAACCGAAGATGCAGGCGATTCCATCTGGTGGCCGACTTGGCTCATCGACAAGTCACTTGGTATCGACAAAGGATGCAGGTTTTCGGGCATTCCATGATAGAGACCATCGGCCTATCGAAAGCGATTAGGAGACGATCTGTTCAGAACATTCGAACCACTTACGTTGACGCCTGGGAATACTTCCGACGGAGAATATTGCTGCTGAGGGACAGCAGTATTCGAAGCCACGAAATCGAACTGAGAAGACGAACTTGATCCGTGATCCGGATGCGATGCCCTCCGGTTGATCATCGCCACCCTTGATGGTGACGTAGGGCACGACGGCATGTACACCGACGGAATCTGAATGGTCTGGCGAGGTGGCGGCGTAGGAGCCGAGGACGAACGACCGTGATTCTTGCCAACCGCAGGTGCGCACATGGGAAGGACAAACGAAATACTGGTTTCCGAGTCGCCTTCTTCGCCGCGCTTCCCTTTCTTGCCCTTCCGATCTTTGCTCCTCTGGGGTCGGTAGACGTAATTGGGGTACATCTGCTCGTGCTCCTTCTTCTTTTCCTTTGCCAACTCCTCCCAATACAAACGCTCCTCGGGAGAGAGTGCCTTCCATTGTTGGCTGATCGTTTTGGACAGATCGGCCTGGCGTTGCTTCTTCGCTGGCCCATCGAGAGCTGCTGCTTCCTCCTGGGCGGCTTGACGGTCTTCGCAGCATTTTCTGCGGAATAGGATGAACGCGTTCTCAGGACGCTTGATATAATCTTCGTCGCCCTTCTTAGGTCTGCGCTCGATATCGCTGCATATGGACGACTTGCGTCGTTTGTGCGACGACGATGGCGATGCGGGGAATGTGGAGAGTGAGGTCGTTGATGGCGTCGTGGAGAACATGGATGTGCTTGACGACGTGGTGCATGATGTTTCTGAATGCGAGAGGGGAGAAAGAGTGCGAACGAGCGTGGACTTTGAAGGGCTGAGCGTGAGCATCCCGAGATCCGGCTCAAAGGGAGAAGATATTGGAGACGAGTAAGGACTGGTATTGGTTTGGTTGAAAGGAAAAGTAAAGGCGCGCGGCGTCGGGGAAATGATGGCCAGGGATGGCGGGTGGATGGTGTCCGTAATCACCTCAAGTGCTGCGCATGGTGAGTAGTTAGACGCGGATCTACGGCGACGATGGGCTGATTGAGGGGCGGACAGGACTTACATTGCGAAGGGGTATCGCGAGTGCGAAGCGCAGGCATGATGCTGCTAGGTGAGCAAACTCGTTCGGGCAAGGGGATTTGATGGGGAGAGGAAAGGGATGATGTGGCAAGGGTTTGATAATGAGGTTTCGCTGACGGGAACGAGGCTACTAACGGATTGCGTTGTCACACAGGCGCGATCGCGAAGAACAATTGGGCGGGTGGGGCACGAAAAGCGAAAGACAATACGAACTACTTGTTATATACGGTCTAACAACATGCAGCGCGAAATTGTGTCGAACCTAAACCTTGCGGCAGGGGCAGGATACCGGATTCGGAAGAGAAGACCCGATTGGTGAGACAATGAAGGCGGACGGGAGATGACGCTTATCAAATCGACAGCCGTGCTTTGTCCTATGAGACCAATTTCGTGTCCATTTCGTGAACAAACAACCGACCAAACAATTTTCTTATTGTCTTTTGACCGTTTTCGCCACCTTGCTCGGCCGGCGACTTCCCAAGTTATGCATCCGGACAGCTTCCCCCAATTTCGCTAATAATTCCGTATATTTTTTCCCTCCTCCTTATCTGCAAATTCAGATCGTGACTCGTTAACCTTGACACACGTAACATCTTCTTCCATTGGCCGTATGTATCACTTCCCGCGGCACGACGCCTGGTTCAACCCAGAGTCTCCGCCGACGGCCCCGCTTACATGGATCGCTGCCCCCGATTCACTGGGTCCATGTCTGTGGCTCCTTCCGAGCGTCCATGTGTGGTGCTGGTGCCACCAATATGCGCGCAGTCCTTTCAGGGAGAGCACAGCCATGTCGACATTCAACATTCCTTTTATGGAATCATTGACCCAACAGTCTGTCTCTGCTCTCCCAACATGGTCAACGATAGCGACGCCCTCGAGAAAAAGTACCTCCACTGCCAGCATCTGCCTGGACCCTCCCAGTGGCTGTGGAGGCGCTGGACGTGATTTACCTTTCCCTAATCACCCGGGCCATCATATCATACATCCTCCTGTCCTAAATCTGTTGTAATTGCCACCGCTCGAGCGTCAGTCCTATCTCTTTCTCTGTACCGCTTTCAGTCGGTCTCAAGTCCGGTATCAACCCGGCTCCTCACGCACCGTAAGCCTTTCCTCCCGTACGCTGCCCCGTCGCTATGACCTGTTCCTGTACAGCCCCTGGGCCAGTGGGTGTGGGGCACAGGGCTCCGACGTCATCAGGGGGGTTGCTCGTCGTGTTGTTGTACAGCAACTCATTCATCCGCCCCGGACTCCACCTTGGAGATACTTTTGTTCATCTCGCTAACGATGGTCTGACGCCGTAAATACGCCCTGTTTTTTTGTTTGATCAATGCTTCAAATCCATCATGCCCGGCACACGCGGATCTTGCGCTTGGACCATCGGCTGTGTGGAAAAATGCGTGATTGTTGGAATGGGGAAACGTGTGGCTCCGTGTTATCGTTGCAATTGGCGGATGCTCGAGCGAAGTGTGCACGTCCCCGCCCGCTCTCGCAGTCCCGCCCGAATCCGTTCTGCAATCCATCGCACACGTGTGATTTAGCGCCGCGGACATTTTTCGTCTCATCCCCCCATGAATTCACGTGTCCCTCCCAAAACCGGTGGCGTGTGGGAATAAACATACCCCTTGGCGCCACAAGTCGTATTATTGTCATAAGCAGGTCAAAAGTCAACTCCTCAGCAAGACTCGGCCCTGTAAACATGTCTTTCGAGTATCAAGAGACGATGGTCCGTCCTGTTCCGCAAGTACAGCATTACCCGCACCCGAGACCCCCCTTGTACCGATGGCCCCTCCGCAAAAATCTCATTCAAGTGCGTCATGCTCGACCGGAATCAGGAAATTTAATGTACGCCTTGCCAAGTGAGTGGTGGTTTGGAGATCTATGAACGCACGGATCATCATCCACTCGGCTGTACGCTCTGGCACTCCAGGGGCAAACTGAAGCCGGAACTTGTGCAACTGACGAACTGAAATCACGCATTACTGCGGGTACAATCCCACAGGAGAACGAAAAACGGAATATCGATCGATGGTCTGATCCTGATCAGGGGAGATCCGCGTCTTGTCTAGCGGCACATATGAGTCGAACCGGAAGTAAACGCCTTCAAGGTGCCTATTTTGGATGAAACACGGTCCGGGTACGTCAACGTACAGCATTCGGCGCTCTTATCTCCCCGAGACCGGAGGAATATCAATATCTGACCAACGCGACAATCGACATCCAACTGGGGAGTGAACATTTAGCGGGCCTTACGAACAATGACGTCGAGGCTTGTCGGCCGTCCGGTCCTCTCGGATCGCTTGAATTGTTTCCCAAGGACAGTCAGGTTTGGGACCACCTGGGAGCAATCATTGTGCATCGCAATCCCGACGCGGCTTTCCCCAAAGATCGAGTTGAAACTGTACCGTACACGGGCGCTCTTACGTAGACAATACACGACCTCACCCGATTGAGAGCGACTGAGATGGGATGATGCGGAAAACGACGATGGCGGTCGAACCGTGCACTGACTCGGGCAGCGGACTGCCCAATTTGCCAGGGGTGTGACCGTTTTTGGAAGGCGTGGGGGAATAGAATCGGCGGTCCATTAACGCCGTGCCATGAGGCGCCTTCAGGTTCCAGCCTCCCACACAAGACGGAATTTCCTCGCGACTACATACGGTGGGTTGTGTCAGGTGAGGGGACGCCGTCCAGCGGAGAGGCGCACCCCTGGCATGCGAAGAGGACGCATTTCGAATGACGTGGCTGGGTGGTATCCGAATACGGAAACCATGAGGCGATAGTACGCATCAGCCCGTTCTTCGGGCATCGGGAGTCCTCGGACCAACACCGTTGAATAAACCCCTTGTGGAAAAGCGTGGGGTGGGGGGGATCTTGAAGTTGGGGGGGAAGGAAAAACGGTTTACTTGCGGGTGCTCTCAACACGTGGGGTATCATAATCCGCCCGTTTATTCCGCATCTGTGTTCGCTTGATCACCGTCCCCAGCGACGGCGCGTGGTGTAAAGAGTCATACCATAGTCGCAGGCCACGAGGATGTGGTAATACGAGAACAATGAGGAAGCAATGCCCCGCAGCGGAGAGCGATCGTGATGCGCGATCAAGTCACACACACAGAGGCCAGTCAATCGCTTCTCCTGTCCCTCCGGCGATAACGCGTCTGTTGCGTTGACACCCCAGCTCTCTTTTGGGTGGCGTGTGTCCTTGTATGTCATATTATGCCTCGTGTCGACTAGTCCCATCGAAGGTAGTATGAACCGGCACATTGGGCATGGGCCCATATCGCACGAGGCTAGGTGAGATGACGACTTCTGACCCGGGGCTTGACTCGAGAGGGTGCCGTGGCAACCCGAAAGTCCGTGGTGGCGCAATTCTTGGCCCCGAGCCTGATTATCTTTTCTATATCGTTCGAAAGTGAGATTAAATATCAAGTCGCTGCCAAGGTGGAAGTGAGATAATATGTCAGACGTAGCGCTATTTCGGTGCTGAATGGTTGACGATAAATTGGAATTTGCCCGCACCAGTATAGAGCAGGGCTGCAATATTGCGGATGGCGGACGGGCGGAAGAGTATTCCATAGCTATACTTAGCAACCCGTCTTATAATCACATTACATCCCCAATCACATGAGAGTTGTGATGTGATGCGCTCGAGCGTGGAAGACGCGCAAACGTGTATGATGGTCAAAATCAGCGAACAATGGGACAATGGGTCTGCCATTCAAGCACCATCTAGGCATGTGAGCTATCACCGCGAGGTTTTCTGGGTGAATAGCCCGATCACGATTACGGTTAGAACTTTCCGGCGATAAGCGCGAGAACGTAGGAGGTGGTGGAAGAGGTGCCTGCATTGACGAGATTCCTGCGACGTGATACGATGGGTCAGTGAGTCAGACTCTGGTGTTACCACGTCGGCAATGGCCGTTCATCTCCCGAACAGGTGAAATGCGATTGAATAACTACGCACGAGTCAGGCTCCCTGGGGGTGATGAATGATAAATGAATGGCTTCTCAGGTTATCAGATGAGCGATGTGACGAGATAGCTTATCAACCTCATGCCGCTTTACAGATCGAAGTTAAGTCCACCGAAAGACGGAGAGTAAGCTCGTTAGGGCATTTCGATAGTGACAGTATTGGGATAGCGACCTACGGGTTTGAGCCGAACTTTTTGTTCTTCAAGTCAGTATCCGGAAATTCCAATCAGATGGCAGAACGCAGGGCCGTCGCAGGCGCAACTCCCAAGGATGTGCCATCAGACCACGTGATATGATGTGAAAAGGAGTAAAATGAACGGATCGACCCACGCCAAAATAGGCCAGCCAGAACTCCGAGTCCGTAAGCAGCCACCATGGTTGTATTTCACCAGTCACGTCAGGAGCGATCCAGGATCAACGGGGATTGGTATGAGTCAAGCCGAGTCATGCTTGTGTGTGAGCAGTAATAAGGATGGGGACAGCAACAACTTCTATAATGCATTAGCAATGAACATCTTTCATTCAGACAGAAGCTCAGTTGCGACAGGAATGCAGAGTGATGGCGACCATTCCATGCGTGGAAACCACCACTCTAACCCTATAGATCGAACAATGCGAAATAAGTAGGCTCAAAGGACGGAAGCTGAGAACGCGTCCAAGTTGCGCCACATGGGGGAAAGGGCAATTTGACAGGGGCCGACGTGGCATGTTACGCCTGCCGCAAGCGCCAATTGTCCATCTCCGTGAAGCACGGTATCCCTGCCGCAGCAGCACACTCGGACATGGAACCTACTCCGTGATGATACGGGGAACCACGAGTGCGAAATAGAATCAGGCTTACCTGAGGTGACAGGCTCAATCTCGACAACTTGCCAAGGGTGCAACTGCCATAGAATGCAGATTTGATGTTACCTTCTCTTCGCAACATTGCAAGTTCGATCGTACTGTATACGCCGCTAGCGTCACATGTTATGAAAAGCGGGATGAATCTAACTCTTACACATGGTCCGACCGGCCTTCTTCGGGCCGCGGGCGCCGTTTGGTCAGAGCAGTCAATTTTTTGGGTGGTTCGGTAGGTTATCGCACTTACGGGACGGAATGGAGGGGTACTTAGTAGCACTTCGCAGGGCCTAGAAGCGTACCACACCCTGACAGGCACTATAACCATGGATTCCGTGAAAGTCAGCTTGAAAGAAACTGGTGGCTCCATTGATGACTAAGCATGTCCACCTGCGAGGTGTTCTCCCTTCACGTACTTAGGATTTCATATCTCTCCATTTCCTTCCAAAGGCTCTGGAATGCGCCCGGGTCACAGCCCAATGAACGGGGCGTCGTTCAGCTTTTGGTCATCATTCCCAGACAGGTTCTAGTGGCTCGGCACTTTGGCTTCCGAATCACCGTATACGACGAAGCAGCTGTTTCCCGCCTCTGACCCTTACACTGGCGTCGATTGTTCCCTGCTGTCACCGAGCGGCAGGCCCGGATCTGAATGGATTGGAGTTCGCGCGCCACTGGGGACTTGCCGGTGCGTCTCTCGTTACTCTCTTGGGCAAACATTCATGAGAATTTGTCGCCTGACGTGCTGCGGTGCTCACTTTGAACGGCACGGCACACGAAGCCCGCCAGATACCATGCAAGCGATCGTCGGCCCTGCTTAGTAAGCATACGAGTCCATCACTTATGGAAGTGGTACACTGTTTGAGGCCGCTCGACGTTACACGTGTAACGTCAGCGACGCTCTCTCGTTACCGGAAAGAGCCGCGCAATTTCTGCCACCAATGGCAAATGCGATTCTCCTCTGACAAGCTGACGGGATCCCGTGGCTTCCTCAGGCTTAGCGCGACTTCGCCGCTAGTCGTGGTTGGCTCGATTGATATCTACGCCGCCAATAGTCTTTCTTCTCTCACTATCAAGATTTAAAGTAACGCCGGCTCTCACCGTTCCGCACTTCTCCTAATCAGAACCCCAAAACCTAACGCGGAGCCTGGCCCGAGTTCTGGAAGCATTTCGACGGCATCATCATATTTCCGGATAGTGTGGATGAGAGGTTTCACGGATCAGTTGTAAATTTTACATCCATCCGCTCTCGATAGGGATGGTACCTTATCCTTTCATCGTCCACCACCACACTTCACACCACCACACTTGCTAGGTCAATCATGTCTCGGTCAGTCTAAAGTCCCTTCCGTCATACTCTCACCTCCCCGCTTGCAATAACATCGCATATCACATGTATACAAAGCACAGCCCAATGAATTATGTCACATCTTCTACGTCCTCGGAAATATGTCACTTCCATGTCCATGTTAATTTATCTGTCGAATAGTGATACGCACGATAATTACTTCCGCGGGACGAATCAGATTTCCCTGTGCCAGTGGCCCAATTTAATGCGAAATCCGCTAAAAATCCGCTCCTGGAGTGAAAGTTAAAACGCCATAGGAGCGTTCCATGTGGTCCCAACGGTGATGGGATAATTACAGGTTCATTCGATGTGATAACGGGCTCGCCGGATCTATATGTTGTCGTACCGTTGTTTCGGTTCGTTACCACCTAACTAGTCCCGCTGGCGCCCGGTGACCATATCCGGAACAAGGACACCAACCTCGAATGGGAAATCCACCATCGAGGAAAGAACTTCAAAAGAGTGATCACAGGCCACCGAGGGACTAAACCATGTCGGGCTTGCATATGCCACATTACGATGACAACTTCCAGCATGAAGTGGATATGAAGGGACTTCGCTGTGATGGTTGTCAGGTGAACGGAACGAAAGCAGCAACGTCCCAGCGGCAGGTGACCGATTCGATAACCTAAGCCACGAGTCAGCAGACCTCGTCCACTCGAAATGGGTCAGCGCGAGCTCCGAAGTCGAGACCCACCGCAGGAATTTGCGATCAATTGAAGGCGTACCCCATCCAGGGGAAAACCTTGGTGTTTATGCGGAAGTAGTTTGTGCTGACAGGGTCCGAAGCTCCGCCCTGAAGTCTATTCATTCACCTGGTCCAAAGCGTGAATGAGGGCGCCGCCGAAAAGAGTCAGGGATGGTAATCGCGCCTCCAACAGACCTGCTGACATGGGTGCTTGGGGATACAGCGGCAATGTGGTGTCTTCTTGGTGTCTGGGAAACAAACCTTGCACGTATCCAGGTCGAATGGCAGAACTCGAACTGAAGTTGCTCGAACCGATGATGTGGTATCGCGAGAGCAGTTTGCAGCTCTGACTTGGTCGATTACATCAGCTCTTTGACTAACCTCGCGCCAGGGTTAAGGTTACTGGCATTGCACTGTTCCACCATACAAGGCACGTTTTTTACCACACCTTGCAAGTACTTTGATTGTTCAGACGAGTTTTGTATACAGGATCTCATCAATCTTCCATGAACAAACGTCGTCGACCAAGTTCACCTGCATCACAGCGAGATACTGCAGTAAAACCCGACAGCGACTCTGTGAACACCACTAGTAGCTCGGACGGACTTTCTACGCGCGCCTCGAAGAAACTGAAGCAACTCGCCGATCATAGTAACTGTTCACCCTTTTCTGATTTCCTCCATCCATCCACAGAGGACGTACGAGCTGTTTATGCACTTCTTGCTTCGCACACGCCAGGAGGGGCTCCAGTCCACGATGCACCTCCCGCGAATTCAAATTCTGCGATGACATGCGGGTACACGCCGAATGTCATCGACGCGCTCATAGGCACGATCCTCTCCCAGAATACCTCGTCTGCCAACAGTTCCGCCGCCAAACGCGAGTTGGACAGCGTCTTTGGCCAGGGTGAACCTGGTTTCGAAAAGATGGCAGACGCAGACAGGGATACGATAGCAGATACTATTCGGTCGGGCGGTCTCGCAAATCGCAAGGCAAAGATCATCCAGGAGGCGCTCGCTGCGGTGAAGAAGAAACATGGGCGCTACGATCTCCAACATCTCGCAGCGCCAGGCGTGACGGACGAACGCGCCATGCAAGAGCTGGTCTCGTTTGACGGCGTCGGCCCCAAAACAGCCGCATGTGTGTTATCATTTTGTCTCAGACGGCAGGCGTTTGCCGTGGACACGCATGTGTTTCGATTGTCGAAATTGCTGGGATGGGTGCCAAAGACTGCAAGTCGTATTGGCACGCAGGCTCATTTGGAGTTGAGGATCCCACCTGAACTTAAATATGGTTTACACGTGATGATGGTCCTTCACGGACGTGCTTGCCGTGGATGCAAGAAAGACGGGAGAGGGCCTTGTCCCTTGAAGAGTTGGCTGAAGGAGAGAACGACCACGCATCCCGACTCGGAAGGAAGAGTCAAGGAAGACAGTAGCCTTGGGGACCCCGAGGCACTTTAGCTGCGCATGTAAATGGTTCGCCACCATCTTGTCGTTATCTATATCCAAAAGAGCCTGACCATTGGCGTGGATGAACTATCCGGCAGTGTTGTCATTCCCAAGCAGACTTAGCGAATGCACTCTCCCCACGGTCGTCTATGTAACACGGTCTATCGATTTCTGTGCATATAATATGGCCAGACTGACTCACAGGCATCTAGTTTCCATCTTCTTCGCGTGGAAACAGTGTGGTCCCTAAGATTTCCTAACATGTAAATCCACTTTGGAAAGCATTGAATTGGTCATGAACTACGACACTTTATTGCCACAGATTCCGATGTTTGCGCCCACTGCGAAACCTCATTCGCTTTGCCGGCCGCAGAAGAGTCGGATCAACAGCAGAGCAATCCCCAGATCTGATCAATGTTCAGCCCGTCGGAGGCCCTGCCATGTTCCCGTCTAGATTCAACTCATTGTGAGGTGTTGTACCGTACGGCTTCTCCAAGGCATCCGATCAAACGCCACAATTTCATATGTCATGTCCTGGAAACCACTATCGTGAATGAGGAACGACAGGATCCATCTCCTGTCGCGAGTAACTTGGCTGAAGCGACAACTCAATCTGACTCGGAAGAAATAGTCAAGAACGAGGGTTGGCTTGGTGACGGCAGGAATCCAGTCACTTCTATCCGGTGTGGGAGTTTCGAAAATGGTGTTGTACATATTCGACTTGAATGAAATGCAATCTCGTTCGTTGAAATGAAGTGATGCTGTACTGTTGCTTTTCCACATGGTGGTGCGTATAGCATTGGAAATTTAGGTAAGTTATGCCGTCACAGGCAAAGGCATCATTTGCGATCCATGAGTTTCTGCATGTACTCAGGCTTGGCTGACCGTCACCCACGCTGTTCAGATTTCGCCCTCGCTATGGAGAACTTAAATGTTGTGTAAATTCCGATTGTCACAGGGTTTATTCGAGCTTCCAACGACGGAAATGGCTTTGAACAGTCCCTTGGTGCATCATACTGATCGATGCTTCTGCTTCTCAGCGAAGTGTATAGCGTATGTTGGACCGTATACGAGAACTTGCCGGCAGGCGACGTCCGACTCCTTGCCTTTGATATTCTGGGAGTATCGGACAAGGGAATTGAAGTGCACATGCGCAGTATCCTTAACTCTCTCCTTACTAAGACGACAAGACGGGATGCAGCCTCTCTTCCTTGTCGTTCGCCGCAACATGGGATAGATCGAGCCATGTGAAGACGCACCATCAAGGCTACAGTGAGCTGTTACCTCCATGGCGTGGTTGAACTTGTATTTCTCCGCTCTGGCGTAACCCACATCGGGCATCATAACATCTCTTCTCTGGGGAGCTCTACCTGGAAATAACTTCAGAAGTTGAAGGGTTACAGTCGAGCCCCACTTGAGCAGATTCAATCCTCGTGCTCGTGGTGTATGTTTGAAAACTCTGATGCGAGGTACGCCTTTCATTTCTTCAATATGTCGTTCAAATGCTAGCTGATGTGTGGCTCGTCGAATTACAGCTATGCGCTTTTTGCAAGCTTCAAGGGATAGGAAGCTTGATCAGGAGGCACTAGATCTAATTACCATGAACAAATCGCGCCTTGTGTCCTCCTGAAAATATTCCCGAGGCTTGTAAGGGCTTACCTCGCGGATGTTCGTCAAACATACGCTGATCTTCTTGGATATTTGCATCTTAACCACTGACCACGCTGAGTACACTCTTAACTTTGGGTATCGCAGCCAGCTCCTATCTAGCCGGGCTTTCAGGACGGTCGTGGCTTGCCCGGTGACATACCTTGGTCCTTGACACAACAAACTCTAGCCCCTGCATCACGGGCTATCTATACCAGTTTCTACTGGTCAATGCTCCCCATTGGTGCTTCCTCTCATTTGTAACCGTGCACAATACCTCAGTTTCCCTCTTAACCTCCATGCTACTCCTTTTTCCGACTCCGTTCGAGACGCAGGCAGAGCTTGGTAACCTTATCAACCTGGAGATCGAGATGCACCGTGCAATCTCAAAGCCTGACGTCACTCCGTTTATCGGTCCTTTTTACGGTGTGGCATATGACACGTCCATCGACGCTGGTGAACATTTCATCGGATCAGCGGACGCCACCCAATCCCGATGGTCAAGGAAAGGGAAGTGGATAAGATGAGATGTTTGTCACCAATGGAGTAAGTGATCTGTTTCACGCATGAGCTCGACTGACAACCGCATTCTTAGGTGTCTAACGATCCTTACAATTTCGCCGCTGAACCACGCTTGGTCGTACATCGTCCAGAATCGTAAAACGGCCTGAGCACGTTCCTGTTCCCTGAATTATACATTTTCCCTGCAGCTCTGCCAACCCCTTTGACTTCACTGCTCAGAAAACTCGACAGGTCCGACGTTCTTTGGATGTAACACGGGCGTGCTGACGCCATTCATGATCTACCTTGCCAATGGCGGGTCGTCTCGTCACGGGTCCCAGGGAACCGGCGGTCAAACAAGGTCCTTCCGCAGTGCAGGCCCCGTGAGCCTAAACGAAGTGCGGAAATTGCGGGGCAATCTTAAACAACCTTACTCGCCACTTCAGTACATATTTTGCCTGTCTTGGTGACTTCGCTGACCTGAATAGGTCAGTTCCGCTGCGGAGGCCACCTTGGGGCCGGGATCAACCCGGACGCCTCGGTGACCGGCGTTCTGATAAGCAATTCGAGTACCAGCTCAGAGATCTCCGTAAAGAGCTACTGCTGCTATGGAGAGAATATTGCGGCACGGCTCACCTCGTTTAGGTCGCCTCGGTCAAATTTATCGTTCAGGCCCTCCAGGCACACTGGCGCTCTTATTGTCCATTCAAATGACCATCTCGGGGGCTCCAGCAACTGCTAGGATGTAATTATCTGGAGAAGGACGACCAAGTTGACGAATTGGAGTGGGCCGCGTAATCAACCGAGTTCAACGCTTCCTCGGAAGTGTTTGAAGACACGTACGGCGACGGACGAACCCGTGGTGGCACATCCCACGACCAGCAGCGAGGCAATGAGTTGTTATGGCCCAACCCGACAAGGACAGCCATGGTATCATTGCCTAGATCTAGTAGTGCTAGGTTCGAGATTACTGTTTGAGCCGTCGCTTGACAGTTTGCTATCTCTGCGATTTCTAGATACAGGCTCTAGCCAATCATATCACGCGCTGCTAGAGCCGTGGGAACACCACTGAGGCGTGTACCTGACTCTTTAGCTTGACTTCGTGACTCTCATGTTGGCTTGATAAGATGTTTTGGCAAGTCCTAGTCAGCATTTACTCACGGTGAATTGGTGTTACAAATCTCGCTGGCAAGTGTTTCTGCCCTGTGACAGTTGTTGGTCTCCAGGCGTCTTCCAACATGAGCCCGTGCTGTAACAAAGTTTCCCCAAACGACGAGGCGGCTTTAATCAATGTCGTGAACGAGGCATATAGCAAGGTAGCCCGAGAAGGTGCTGATCGATCCCGTACGTGTCTACCCTTGCTCGTCGCGGTCCATCTGGCAGTAACTATGGATTCTCCAACTACCAGATTCCAACCGTGTCGCAAATGCGTTTGGATACACCTCGGAACAACTCCAGTCGGTTTCAGCCGAAGCCCACATGGGATTGAGCTGTGGGAATCCTGTTGCGGCGGCCTCGATAAAGGAGGTTGGTGATCAGCGTGGCACAAGAAGACGAATGTCGTCACTGAGCTGCTGTATATGTATAGGGAGAGACGGTGCTTGATCTCGGCTCCGGTGGGGGTATAGATGTCTTTCTCGCTGCGGCCAAAGTTGGTCCTACAGGGCAAGTCATCGGGCTAGATAACTCTAATGTGGGTCCGACATGCTTAGACGCTGAAATGTGTTGGTCTCACGAACGTACCAGGAGATGATTTCTCGGGCTCGACGCATCGCTGCGACCAAGGGTCTCAAGCCGCCCCATGTCGCATTCGTGAAGGCTGCGTTGACGGAAGATCTGCCGATCGAAAGCAACTCGGTGGATTGCGTTCTCTCCAACTGCGTGATCAACTTGTTGCCCCCCGCGGGTAAACTGAAGGTGATGCAAGAAGTGTACCGCATTCTCAAACCTGGGGGGCGTGTCAGCCTCGATGACGTACGCCCAACTCTACATATTCGTGTATTATAACTTTCTCATTCACACACAGATCATAGCCAAGAAACCCTTTCCGGATTCCTTGCGATCCAATGCGGCGGCGTATGTTGGTTGTATCTCAGGCGCTATTCTTCTTCAAGACTACCAAACACTAATGCAGGACGCGGGCTTTGAGGGTGAGTTGGCGCTCGAAGGCACGATGCCGTTGGTGACCAAGTCTGTATTGGCAGACGTCTTATTCACTGAGAACCCAAGCGACCTCAATGTCTACCTCGATGGTGGCTCAACTGGATGTTGTGCACCAGCAACCACAGGGAAAACTGCTCTTGCCGACATCGGAAATTTGAACGAGTGGGCCAGTGAGTATTGTACGATTAGTGTATGGTTCGCACTGACTAATATCAACCCCTGAAGAATCCTACCAAATTTATGCTACAAAGGCCAACAGTTCTACTACTGCTGACTCCGCCCCAGAATCCGCCCTCAAGAACTGGTGGGATGCGTATCCAGCTTCTGCGTCATCCGCGAGTGGCTTGGGGTGTGGAGACGTCGCGGATCTCATCAGGAATCCGGAACTCGGTGCTAAAGATTTTGTTGTGGTTGACGTGAGGAGGAATGACCACGCAGTGGGTGTCCTGCCACCGATCATCGTGCCTTTGTCCGAAGCTGACAGGTCGATTAGGGAGGTCATGTCCGCGGAAGCGTCCAACAGCCAGCCCAAACTTTCTATGACGACTTGCCCAAGTTTTATGAGGAATACAAGGAAACAAAACAGGTAATCTTTTATTGTGGGTCCTCCCGTGGTCGAGGGCCGCGATGTGCCAAATGGTACGTTCATAAACGACCTCGGAGATTGTCTTGATTTACTAATGCATGATTAGGTACCGAGATTACTTGGATCAACAAGGAAACACCGAATCGAAAGCGTTCTGCATGACGGGTGGTGCGAATGAATGGGTATCATCATACAAGGGACAAGCGGATTTGGTGGATTTCGACTGAGAATCAGTGGGGAATATTCAAGCAATGTACGTTCGGTCCTTCAGATTTTGAGCTTTGGGAGGAACATCTATTTCCATTCATATGTGAGGAGTGCGCGTCTGCGACCAGAAGGCTTGCGGGTCAAGTTTATCACTGATCCACCGAGTAACGGCAGACTTGTGATCAGGCTGTGGTACCCACCAGGCAAGCAGACTGCCAGTGGCCAGCGGGCGTCACTCTACCAAAAGGAGACCAAGCTTGCAACAAAAACATCCGAGATCCATTCTATGAGGGACGGACTACGAGCCAGCAGAACAGGTGGTGAAAGAGATCTGTGTTGAGATCGTCGTCATGCTTGGAAGTGCTGAAGTCCCATTTTCTCCGCGGCGACGAGATAGAGAACCAATCGAGCTGATTTACGGAATGGCGCGACGGAAACAGCCGGATGGACAGTATACGGGTCGGATCTGAGGCGTGCCCACCAAGTCGTGACCGACTGCAAGCTGCAGTAGCCAGTAATCTAACCATTTGTTGATAAAATGCGACATCACGGCGAGTTCGGGACATGGTCCAGCCTGGGGACCTAGACCTTGGAGTCGACCCTTGGAGCAGGGTAGTACTAGTTCAATTGATGCGAACAGACCGGTTCAGCAAGCGTGTTTGCGGCACTGTCTGGGTTGGAGAGCGGCCGAACGGCGGGGCCAAGCGTTGAGGCTTGCAAATAGGGTAGTTTTCTCCCGATCGTCGGGGAGGTTGCACAACGAGGTTTCCTTGAGGCCGCCGCGCAGGCAAAGGTGCTAAGCTAAGACCGACGTTTAGCCTGCGGAGTTACACTGAAGGGACAAGAATCGTCGGTTCTGCCGACAAGCATGCTGTTATCGCATTTTTGGTCTGAATTTTCTTCGCAAGAAATTTGACTGCAAGCGAAGAAACCTTCTCCGCACCTCTACTATCCAAGTCCTTCACATCTGAGACCTCGAACGATTGCGCAGGGCAAGTCACATCTCGAGAAATGGTTCCTGATGAAACAGGACAGTCCCTACGGGTGGGTTTCTAGCGAAGATTCGATAATCATGATGCTCCGGTTATCGGCTGTGTTACTCGTATCGCGTGGGCTGCGGTTACATGTCGGAGAAAATGACCTCAACGCTGTCACCCGGTGATTCTTGAGGCGCCCAAGTTCGGGAAGCTTAGATTCGGTGGGAACTGACCGGCCCAAGAAAGCTCGACTCTTCCATTCCATTGCCCCAATTACCAAAGAGAGAATAAAGCACGACTCCAGCTCGGTCAACTTGCTGACATCTCTCTAGACGCTCAAACACCATTCTGTGTGTACCTTTCTTCCTCCATCGCCTCTCCAATACTGATCCATTGACATCCTGACCTTGTTTCACGACAGTCTAGCAGCACACTCGGATCGTTGCTCAGCATGTCTGCGATCCACGAATACGATAACCCCCAATGCAACTTTGACGACGACGGTACTCTCTCCTGCTATGTAGAATGTCTATCCATTCTCACCAGAAGACTTGTTAGATGGCATGCCTCCTCTCGTCGACAACCCGAATCCATCAATGACGTTTACTTTCTTCACCGACATGACACCTATCACAGCCCTGAGTGCGGATCCCACCATCCCGTTCGAAACCGTCTGGGAGAGCCCACTCCCCCCTCCTGCATCTCCTACCGAGTTCGCCGAGTTCCCTGAGACCCAGGTGACGTTCCAAGGGCCCGACCGCGCGAGCCACGCCAAGAAACGAGACGCCTCTTATATCCCACGCCCGCCCAACGCCTTCATTCTCTTCAGATCGTCTTTCATCCGTAGCCAGCAAGTTCCAGAGAAGGTAGAAGGAAATCATAGTACTCTCTCAAAGATCATCGGTAAGCCTTCCAGGTTTGTCACCATGAGCTGTGTGGCATTGTGATCACATTACAGGTAAATACTGGAAGACACTTTCTCGTGAAGAGAGAGAGGTCTGGGAGGCAAAGGCACTGGTTGCACAGGCGGAACATAGGAAACGATACCCTGACTGGCGTTTCAGGCCAGGAGCCAACGCACTTGCCAAGGTTAAAGTCAAGGATGGGCCGCCATCCTCTAATCGAAAACGAACAAGCCAGGCTGGACGAAAGGTCAAGGGAGATCCTACGAATAAGAAAGCGAAAAATGGTGACGAGAGATGTGCGATAATTGCGGATCTCTTGGTGGAAGGCAAGACAGGAGTAGATCTAGAAGACGCAGTAAGACGATGGGAGGATAGTACGGGTAGGGGGGTTGGGAGACAGAATGGGGCCCATAAGGATGGAACAGGAACTGGGAAGGAGGACGGAGATGAACAGAGGGAGGTGGCGGTGGCGAACGGAGTCCACAGTCGCGCAGAGGTCATTTCCACCACGAACGCCGAAACCCCTACTTCAAACGGTGACCCAGGGTCCATCGGGGAGAGTACCCCGCCTCAAACTCGCGCTCAGACTCCCGATGCCTTTCATGATGCCCGTTTCCGGATCCCACTCACGGCGATGTTCAAGCGTTCGCTTTCTGCTCCAGCGGGTCAATCCTCCCCGAACCAGATATCCTCTCACCATCGTCACAGCTCGCTTGATAGCGTCTTCGCTAACGTCTCGTACGACATCGCGGAATCTCAAGAGAGCGCGTGCCCACCATTTGGTGGTGAACAAACAGAAGACCCTGCTCATGCCGTATCAACGGATTCCATTGGATGCCTCTCTCCCTTGGTTCTTCCGTCCTTACTTAGAGAAGACGTACCGGCGCGCTGGAACGACGTGAGTATTGATCACATGTGAATTGTCGATATTATCTGATATGGACGTAATTATCACAGCCGTATAATCTCCTCGAGACATCGATAGGACTTCCACCCTCCCCTGATTGCTCCGAGTTGGCCTATGCCCTCCACACGCCCTCCGTCTCTCCTGTAGAGGACCAGTCCTTTACGGGTTACACCTTGTGCGGGACGAACGCGGACTTTGACAAGGGATTACCCCCTGGTTATACCCGAAACGCGCACAACGCGTATTGCGCGCCGAAGAGCTGGGCTGAGTGCGCAGTTCTGCACGAGCACATGCCCATCTTCATCAACGAGTACGCGGGAATGACAGACGTCTACGATTGGTGCGCGCCGCACTACAATGCTTACGTGGACGGCACGAACGGATCATACCACTACCCCGGCGACAATGACCTGTTTGGTGGACTCGGAAATGATTACATCCGCGTTCAGACCGGGGATTGCCTTCCTGCTGTTGCTTACTGAGAAATCCGTACCACAGACAAATCAACAAAGGGAATCCATGCTTTCGACTGCCTTGTATAGGAGAAGAATACCCCTCGGTCCTTGTTATGCTTATCTTTTCATCGTGTAACCTTTTCACCCCGTATGCGCTCCGACTTTTTGTTGTTGCCAGTGCCTGGCATCATGTGTCTTCCTTGTTCCTGTTCAATGTTGTATAGTTGTCTCGCGGACGGTGTGGCTGTAACGTACCTCGTCGTGCTTCCCCTGTCTTGTTCCTTGATTGACATGTAACTAAACTCGATCTGAACAATGTAACAATGTATGTATGTATATATGGTTCTTGGAAAACGAGTGCGGCTGCAATGCAGCAAGTCCTTATTGTTCTCTGATTGGCTGGTCTAGTCCGATGGTTAATCTAGCAGTCGTACAACGGTGCATTGACTCGCCTACATTTCCAGGGTCATCTCAATATGTAAGTACATATAAGTGCCTTTCGTAGACCCTGTGGAGCTCAAGGGTGACGCTCCCGCGAGCCATTAGTTTCCGCTGCCAGTCGTCGGCCGACAAGTCGACGATCACATGATCAGCAGGCTTTCGGGTTTGACTTGGCCAGAGTGCAGGCTGGCAGGATATAATGGTCAAAGTCGTGGCAAAGGCCATCCAAGGCAAGGCTGAATACTCGACCCGTGCCTGCGCTGACCTAGTTGGCAAGTATTCGTACAGGTAATAATCCCGTGAAACAACAGAGGCACGGGGGTGGAATCCATGTTCAACGAAGCACGACGTTTCGTGGAAAGATCAGACCCATGGCATGATGGCGTGACGTTCGTTCCTGGGTATGTTTCGGGTTATTCCGTCCATTTTTGTTGCTACTGAAGTCGTCTAGTACCCCCCAGGAGACAGTTTGTAGGTGTCACTGAACCCTCCGTATTCGCGTTCGAAGGGCTACAATGTCAGAAGCTGGCAATACGTCGGATAAAGTAGCCGTAATTTCCTTGTTTACAAGGTCACTGGAGTGAATATAATTGTGCTGCGTGGAAGTCTGTTGCTAAACAAGGTTCAATCTGCCGAGAATCGGCCGTACTTCTCCCCGTCATCGACTCTTAATCTATGGGGTTCACGTCTATGGTGGGAATTCGCCTTCATTCCTGACCATGACAACTCCATCCCCACCGTCCAAGGTCCTCACACCAGAGCTACGAATCTCCCTCACGAAACGGACCGATTTCTTTCTCCTTAATATCATTACAGCCAACTCGACCACTCAATATGCATCCCAGACGCCATCTCTGACTCGTTTTCGTGATGCGGTCTCAGTACATGGGACGGCAGTCGGTGCAACACTCTTGGATGATTTCCGTAACCACGTTCCAGTAACGGACTACGAGTCCTACAAACCTTGGATTGTTAGATTCCACGAGACCCCTTGCGAAGAATCGCGCGTCGACAATTTGTTTGCTCCAGGCTTACCCTATTGCCTCGCCATGTCTAGCTCTACATCCGGGAAAGAGCCAAAGCTATTTCCAGTTTATCAGCAGCCAAGCATCGATTATCCTCCCCCTCGTCCATTCTTTGATTTCAGTGACACACAGGGACCCTCAGCCTGGATCTTCTACTATGGCTATAGGGAAGTAAAAGAAGTAGAACGGGAACCTGGCCAAGTTGTGAAGAAGATTCCGCTCTGTTTAGTATCAGCTAGCTGGTTCCGCATGAGATTTGATTGGGATCTCGAAAGCGACGAGAGTCGATTGTCGACAATCAGTGAATATTATCGTTATAGCTGGTGCACGACCGCTCTGATCGCTTCCTCGCAGTGCCTTACCAGGTAGCGCCATGGGGAGCAAACATGGTCACAAACAATCGGTCGTTCCTAATCATCCATGCACTCTTTTGCCTCGCACAGCCTGATCTTGATCAAATTTTTGTTACGATGGTTCCTTTTTTTGTTGATCTCGTTCGCTGTGTGGAGGAGGAGTGGGACATGCTTTTGGCGTGCATTCTGCATGGCCGAATTCCCGATCTCGATGGCATTGCTCACCTGCAGATTCACCTACAGGTGAGCTGGAACTTAGAGGCTTTGAGATACGTGTTCTATTTCTATGTTGAATAGGTAGCGTTCAATGCGAACCCAGCACGAGCGGACGAGCTTCGTGGGATTGGCCCACCTTCATCCGGGGAAGGTTGGGCAGCGCGAGTTTGGCCACGGCTCAGGAGGTTCGCGGGTGTCTGTAGTGGCTCGTTTGGGACTTGCCTTCCACAGGTACATGATATTCTTTTACTATGCACGTATATATCTACCCTGACGCCTCCAATTAGATAAGAGCTATCCTCGGGCCTACGATCGCCATCCGCAACCACGGGTATGCTTCCTCTGAGTCTTTTATGGCTGTCTTTTACGACCCCGATGATGTGGAAACATTTGTATTTGAGACACACGACGTCCTAGAATTCGTGGAAGCGGAATCACAGGGCACTTCCTCAGATATACTACAGGGAGTACGTATTCCGGGATTTCTTCCGCCTTCTGTGAGACGTTGATGCACGGAATTTTCAGTGTGATCTGGAAGTGGGAAGACGGTATCAAGTCCTGATCACCACGCGAAGCGGACTTTGGCGATATCTCATGGATGATATCATCAAGATTGTAGGTTTTGACCCTCACAATGGCTCGCCCGTCTTCAAGTATCTGGGCAGAAAAACGTGAGTATTACGACATCTCTCGGGGTGCAACATCCAATGGCCAGTTCGCCACCTTACCACGTCCTAGCTCGGTGATCCGGCTGCCTCATGTCGTGATATCGGACGCCGAACTCGTAGCAGCCATTCAGTCAGTCAGCTCGGGGGACTGCATTCAGGTGCAGGACTTCACGACGGTGCTGGATGAACGCAAGACGCCACCTGTGGTAGGCTTCATCGTCGAACCCTCAGGGCAGCTCGGTGCGTTCACGCGTCTTACGAAATAGAAGATCGTTCAACAAAACGCTTTCTGTAGGACCGAACGTTCATATCGCAGCCCAACGACTTTTCGACGCCCTGGGAGCCGCAAACCATGAATACAAGTATGCAATGCAGATTGGAGAGACACGCCTCCCAACAATTCGAGTCGTTAAACCCGGGACGTTCATGGAGTATCGTCGATGGAGAGCCGGGAAGATGAAGATTGGTTTGGTCCAGGTCAAGGTCCCGGTGGTCTTGTTACACCCTGAGTCCCGAGAATGGATATTGGAGAGGGTAGCGCAGGAACTTTGATGCCTATTTGTGAATGTCTGATGTTCGAATGGTTCGTGCTCGGTATAGACCCCTCGTCATGGTTGGTGGTATCTTTATGTCCCGCGACAGCTACTTCCTAAACATGTCAATTCCATTCTCGTCTAGGTTCAGCAAGCTGTTTATTACTACGTGTACATTCGAAAATCGCATCACTGTGCTAGGAATCGAGTTCGACAGGGGGTAATTGGTGTGTGAAGAGCGACCGACTAGAGCTGTTGGGCCAGTTTGCTGCGTCCGTGAGGCACCCCTCTCCTTAGGAAATGGCAAGGTCAGCTAGTACTTCCATAGACCAGCGAAAAAGGAGAGCCTTTTGAGCATTCGCTGCACTTCGCAGCTCAAATGTGGTACTCACCGGAATTAGCTGGTGTGGATTTCTGTCTTCGCCGTCCACATAAGTAGAGATTCGATGAAACAACATGCAGAGTGAGGGTTGGTCTATTACGTACCACGGCGTGTGGACTGCCCAACCTGAGTTTGTCGGCGGGGGGTTCATATACCGATGGCGGGAATTTCTTCATTCTGGACCCATGACAACTCCTCCGTCCACGGTCCTCACGCCAGAGCTACGAACCTCCCTCACAAAACGGACTGATCGCTTTCTCCTCAATATCATTACAGCCAACTCGACCACTCAGTATGCATCCCAGACGCCATCCCTGACTCGTTTTCGTGATGCGATCTCAGTACATGGGACGGCAGTCGATGCAACACTCTTGGATGATTTCCGTAACTACGTTCCAGTAACGGACTACGAGTCCTACAAGCCTTGGATTGTTAGATTCCGCGAGACCCCTTGCAAAGAGTCGCGCGTCGATAATTTGCTTGCTCCAGGCTTACCCTATTGCCTCGCCGTGTCTAGCTCTACGTCCGGGAAAGAGCCAAAACTATTTCCAGTGTATCAGCAACCAAGCTTCGAATATCCTCCCCCTCGTCCATTCTTTGATTTCAGTGACACCCAGGGACCCTCAGCCTGGATCTTCTACTATGGCTATAGGGAGATAAAAGAAGTAGAACGGGAACCTGGCCAAGTTGTGAAGAAGATTCCGCTCTGTTTAGTATCAGCTGGCCGATTCCGCATGAGATTTGATTGGGATCTCGAAAGCGACGAGAGTCGATTGTCGACAATCAGTGAGTATCGTCGTATCGGGCGCACGACAGCTCTGATCCGAGTCACTTCCTCACAGTGCCTAACCAAGTAGCGCCATGGGGAGCAAACATGGTCACAAACAATCGGTCGTTCCTAATCATCCATGCACTCTTTTGCCTCGCACGATCTGATCTCGATCAAATTTTTGTTTCGTTCGCTCCTTTTTTTGTTGACCTCGTTCGCTGTGTGGAGGAGGAGTGGGATATGCTTTTGGCGTGCATTCGGCATGGCCGAATTCCCGATCTCGATGGCATCGCTGACCTGCGGATCCACCTACAGGTGAGCTGGAATTAAAAGGCTTTGAAATACGTGTTTTATTTCTATGTTGAATAGGTGGCGTTCAACAATGCAAACCCGGCACGAGCGGACGAGCTTCGTGAGATCGGCCCACCTTCGTCCGGGGAAGGTTGGGCAGCGCGAGTTTGGCCACAGCTCAGGAGGTTCGTGGGTGTCTGTAGTGGCTCGTTTGGGACGTGCCTTCCTCAGGTACATGGTTTTCTTTTACCATGCACGTATACATATACGCTCTCCCCTTCAATTAGGTCAGGGCTATCCTCGGGCCTACGACCGCCATCCGCAATCACGGATATACTTCCTCCGAATCTTCCATGGCTGTCTCTTACGAGCCTGATGATGTGGAAAGATACGTATTTGATACAGATGACGTCCTAGAGTTCGTGGATGCAGAATCACAGGGGGGTTCTTCAGATATACTGCATGCAGTAAGTATTCTGGTATCTCTTTCGCCTTCTGTGATTCGCTGATGCACGGAATTACCAGCGTGATCTGGAAGTGGGAAGGCGGTATCAAATCGTGATCACCACGCGAAGCGGACTTTGGCGATATCTCATGGATGACATCATCAAGATTGTAGGTTTCGACCCTCACAATGGCTCGCCCGTCTTCAAGTATCTGGGCAGAAAAACGTGAGCATCTTGGGGTGTAACATTCAATGGCCAGTTCACCACCTTATCCCATCCTAGCTCGGTGATCCGGCTTCTTCATGTCGCCATATCGGACGCCGAACTCGTAGCAGCCGTTCGGTCGGTCAGCTCGGGGGACTGCATTCAGGTGCAGGACTTCACGACGGTCCTGGATGAACGCAAGACGCCACCTGCGGTAGGCTTCATCATCGAACTCTCGGGGCAGTTCGGTGCGTTCAGGTGACCACGAAACGGAAAATCAAAGGATCGCTCAACAAAACATTTCTTACAGGACCGAACGTTCATATTGCAGCCCAGCGACTTTTCGACGCCCTGGGAACCGCAAACCATCAATACCAGTACGTAATGCAGATTGGAGAGACACGTCTCCCAACGATTCGGGTCGTTAAACCCGGGACATTCATGGAATATCGTCGATGGAGAGCTGAGAAAATGAAGGTTGGTTTGGTCCAGGTTAAGGTCCCGGTGGTCTTGTTACACCCTGAGTCCCGAGAATGGATATTGGAGAGGGTAACGCAGGAGCTTTGATGCCTATTTATGGATGTCTGATGTTCAAACGGTTCGTGCTCGGTGTGGACCCTCGTCATGATTGGTGGTGTCTGAACCACAAAAGCCCCAGCCCATTATGTCCCGCGACAGCAATGACGACGGAGCCATGAGCGATCGTACTAGGATGACATTGTTCTGCGGTTTCAAAGTCCTACAAAACAAGACTCATCGTCAGCCGACAACAGTTCATAGAACCAGTTCATCAATCGAACCGGTGCGTCCGTGTGTCCCTGCACAGCGAGCATCGGACTGGGCGTTTGGATAACGAATAAAAGACGTGAGAGCATTTACGTAGATTCAGCCTGAGAATAGTCAAAGTTTCCCATAGGGGGAATACATCGCAATCGATCAACGATCACTCGCGACCCACGGTCACCCACCCACGGTTGGAACACAGAGCCTTCTATCGATGTTCAAATGTCTCCTCGCAACTGAATCAGAACGGCCTCAGGATTTTTACATATTTCAAGTTGCTATGATCTAATAATTTCCGTGCTCCGGCAGAAATAGTTCACACCGTCCGTTTTTCCGGCGTCCTTCATGTCCGCCTTTTCAATCGGATCGACATCAGCCAACAGCGTGCGCAGCTTTGCTGTGGGTGAGTTGTTTGATGCACCACTCCCGAGCAGGTCCCGAACGGGCCCTAAGTAAGTAAGTTAGCCGCCGGTTACAGCTGATGCCGTTGTACCTCTCTCAAAAAAAAAAGGTTGCATAAATATACGAACAGGAAGGTTGGGGGGACTCATCCTGTGTTCTGCCAATCTGCGTCCGCAACATGCCTCGAAAGTTTCTTGCTGATGGCCCCGAATACCTATCACGCGTCGGGGAACCATTCATGCCTCCTGACGTGGATATGGACGCTCTGCGTGCTGCCATCCCAAAGTGCCTCTTCGAGAGAAGAACTAATAAAGGGTTGCTTTACGCCCTCCGCGTTTTCCTTATACCTATGGCCCTGTACATCTTCGGTGCCAACATAGATAAGCTTACTAGCTTGGTATCCGGCGGTCTGTGGACCAAGTCTATTGTCTACTGGACACTTTGGTGCACATACTGGTGGTGGCAGGGACTAGCATGGTCCGGTGTCTGGGTTCTCGGTAAGCCTGAATTCTGTTGGCTGAAAACTGTGCTGACAAGCCTCAAGGACACGAGGTACATCCGGTTCCTTAGGTCGCAGCCGACTGTTAACTATTCTGCAGGCTGGCCACAATAACCTGTCCAATAACTTGTACATCAATCATACCATCGGTTTTCTCTGCCACAGTTTCATCTTCTTGCCATACTTCTCTTGGAGGATCACTCACCTCCGCCATCACAAGACCACTGGCATGATGGAAATGGACGAGGTCTTTGTGCCTTATTTACGATCAGAAATGAAGATACCTCCGAAGGAACTTGCCCATAAGCAGGACTACGATGAAATACTCTCCGAATCTCCTTTATACACGCTGGCTCGGGTCCTTGTCATGCAAATTTTTGGACATCGTGAGTTGCACCCTTTCAGATCTGAAAAGCAATGGTTCATCACGATGCTTTACAGATACCTACCTCACGTGTGTACCATTTGAGACGGTATCATTATTGATTGTCTAATTTACGGATATAGTTGGAACCAGATGGGTAGCAAACGCTTCCCGAAAGGCACAGGCGTGAGTTGATCACGTATCTCCTGCTTTCTACTCTCATGAACGAAATAGCACTGGAAGCCGTCCTCTGCCCTTTTCAAACATACGGATCGGAATGCGGTGGTTGTTTCGAACATTGGTCTCGTGACAATGTTCTGCCTGCTGGTGGTTTGGACGATGGCGACTTCCATCACTAATGTGGTGGCGCTGTACGTAATCCCATGGTGCTGGGTTAACCATTGGTAAGTACATGTGCGCATTGCTTGTACTTGGCCCTGACTTGGTGACCAGGGTGGTAGCAATGTCATATGTAGGATATGAGATGCCCGTCGGCGGTTCACATAGGGGCTCATCGGTCCTTTTTGCAGCTGCAGCATACCTGCTCCACCATCCCACACTACAGAAAAGGGGGATGGACCTGGCGAAGGGGAGCCCTCACGACAATTGACCGCGTAAGCCCAATTAGCAACCCATTCTGATGAGAAACTGAGGAAATATCGCAGCCGTTCTTAGGTTCCATCGACAGCTTTTTCCTCCTCGGAGTTAACCGCTACCATACAGCTCA
This sequence comes from Boletus coccyginus, assembly GCA_025782845.1. Lineage (NCBI taxonomy): Eukaryota > Fungi > Basidiomycota > Agaricomycetes > Boletales > Boletaceae > Boletus > Boletus coccyginus. Next base: position 71,172 of record JAHZSR010000075.1, read on the forward strand.
TCACCTATTTTCCACCGTAAGTATTCAACGAGCCATACTGTTGAATAACATCCGTTGACTAATATTCTATTTTCGACAGGTTCCATTTTGTGCGTGGCGGGCACTTGTGAAACCCATCCGTGAATTATACTGACGATAACCTTAAAACTCGTTCAGATAACCTACCCAAGGTACATGCTGTGATTCGACCGCTTCTTGGGGACGCATATTCCTATGACTCGACTGGCGTATGGCGTGCCTTGTGGCGTTCCTTCGTCGAGTGCGTGTTTGTCGAAGATACAGGCGACATCTTGTTCTACAAAAACAGCACTGGCGCAGCTCAGAGAGAAGTTGGTCCAGGAGTAGAACATCACTGAGGATTGTTGGAAAACAGTTTCCGGGTGTTTACATAGACAAGTCGTATGCCTCACGTTGTCGTCATGCATTTCCTGCTCTCTACTTGTTCCGCAGAGCTGAGACAACTAAAATCCTTCGTTACTATTTACACTGCACCGAACTCTAACATGGAATTTGAATTTATTCGTAGAAGCCGCAGTGAGCTTGTTCATCGTCGCTCTTTCTCATGTAATAAACTACGGGCACCTTATCTCTCCCGAGCCTTCCTATGTTGGGTGTTATCTGGAGCATGTGGATTCAGGATTGGGGTACGAAGCATGTTCTTTCCTTTTTCTGGTCGGCCATACATCCAGTAGTAATTCCGTCGGATTTCCCCATCCAAAGAGCTTCACGAAGCGAGAGAATGAAACGTTCACCCCGGGGTTACCCCTATTCCGTCGTCACACCAGAAGCATCTATCTGGTGCACTGCACGGTCTCTCTTCTAGGTTTAGCAAGCTGTTTATTACTACGTGTACGCTCGAAAATCGCATTACTGTGCTAAGAATCAAGCTCGAGAGCGTAATTGGTGTGTGAAGAGCGACCGACGAGGGCTGCTGGGCCAGTTTGCTGCGTCCGTGAGACACCTCTCTCCTAAGGTCAGGACCGTGTACAGTACACATACGGACAGGTAATGGCAAGGTCAGCTAGTGCTCCCACAGGCCAGCGAAAAAAGGAGAGCCTTTTGAGCACTTGCTGCACTTCGCCGTTCAAATCAAATGTGGTACTTACCGGAACCAGCTGGTTGGTCTATTGCATACACGGCGTGACTGAAAGGACAAGTCAACGGTCACATGGTGTCACTGGCCCCACTTTGATGGCTATGGAGCCGCCTTCTCCAACGAGTTTGTCGGGGGGTTCATATACCGATGGCGGGAATTTTTTCTTCATTCTGGACTCATGACAACTCCAGCCTCACCATCCACGGTCCTCACGCCAGAGCTACGAACCTCCCTCACGAAACGGACCGATTTCTTTCTCCTCAATATCATTACAGCCAACTCGACCACTCAATATGCGTCCCAGACGCCATCTCTGACTCGTTTTCGTGATGCGGTCTCAGTACATGGGCAGTTGATGCAACACTCTTGGACGATTTCCGTAACCACGTTCCAGTAACGGACTACGAGTCTTACAAACCTTGGATTGTTAGATTCCGCGAGACCCCTTGCAAAGAGTCGCGCGTCGATAATTTGTTTGCTCCAGGCTTACCCTATTGCCTCGTCATGTCTAGCTCTACATCCGGGAAAGAGCCAAAGCTATTTCCAGTGTATCAGCAGCCAAGCATCGATTATCCTCCCCCTCGTCCATTCTTTGATTTCAGTGACACTCAGGGACCCACAGCCTGGATCTTCTACTATGGTTACAGAGAAATAAAAGAAGTAGAACGGGAACCTGGCCAAGTCGTGAAGAAGATTATGCTCTGTATGGCATCAGCTAGCTGGTTCCGCATGAGATTTGGTTGGGATCTCGAAAGCGACGAGAGTCGATTGTCGACAATCAGTGGGTATCATCGTCATATTTGGTGCACGACAGCTCTGATCCGAGTCGCTTCTTCGCAGTGCCAAACCAAGTAGCACCATGGGGAGCAAGCATGGTCGCAAACAATCGGTCGTTCCTAATCATCCATGCACTCTTTTGCCTCGCACGATCTAATCTCGATCAAATTTTTGTTTCGTTCGCTCCTTTTTTTGTTGATCTCGTTCGTTGTGTGGATGAGGAGTGGGACATGCTTTTGGCGTCCATTCGGCATGGCCGGATTCCCGATCTTGACGGTATCGGTCACCTGCGGATTCACCTACAGGTGAGCTGGAAATTCAAGGCTTTGAGATACATGTTTTATTTTTATGTTGGACAGGTGGTGTTCGATGCGAACCCAGCACGAGCGGACGAGCTTCGTGAGATTGGCCCACCTTCATCCGGGGAAGGCTGGGCGGCGCGAGTTTGGCCATGGCTCAGGAGGGTCGTGGGTGCCTGTAGTGGCTCGTTTGGGACGTGCCTTCCTCAGGTACATGGCTTTCTTTTACCATGTACGTATATATATACGCTCTCCCCTTCAATTAGGTAAGAGCTATCCTGGGACCCACCACCGCCATCCGCAACCACGGATACGGTTCCTCCGAATCTTTGATGGCTGTCTTTTACGATGATGTGGAAACGTTCGTATTTGAAACAGAAGACGTCATAGAATTCGTCGGTGCAGAATCACAGGGGAGTTCCTCGAACGTGCTGCAGGGAGTAGGTATCCCGGGATCTTCTACCTTCTAGTGACCCCTTAATTCACGAAATTCCCAGTGTGATCTGGAAGCGGGAAGACGGTATCAAGTCGTGATCACCACTCGAAGTGGACTGCTGTGACGATATCTCATGGATGACATCATCGAGATTGTAGGTTTTGATCCTCATAATGGCTCGCCCGTCTTCAAGTATCTGGGAAGAAAAACGTGAGTGTTGCGATATACTGCAATATCCAACGGCTAGTTCACCACCTTGCCACATTTTAGCTCGGTGATCCGATTGCTTCATGTCGTAGTATCGGATGCCGAACTCGTAGCAGCCATTCAGTCGATCAGCTCGGAGGACTGCATTCAGGTGTAGGACTTCACGACGGTCTTGGATGATCGCAAGACGCCACCTGCGGCAGGCTTCATCGTCGAACTCTCAGGGCAGCTCGGTGCGTTCAAGCGGCCCACGAAAAGGAAAATCAAAGGGTCGCTCAACAAAACGCTTTTTGTAGGACCGAACGTTCATGTCGCAGCCCAATGCCTTTTAGACGCCCTGGGAGCCGGAAACCATGAATACCAGTACGCAATGCGGGTTGGAGAGACACGCCTCCCAACGATTCGAGTCGTTAAACCGGGGACGTTCATGGAATATCGTCGGTGGAGAGCCGAGGAGATGAAGGTTGGTGTGGTCCAGGTCAAGGTCCCGGTGGTCTTGGTACACCCTGACTTCCAAGAATGGATATTGGAGAAAGTAATACAGGAACTTTGATGCCTGTCCTCAAAGTAATAAATTAGATACGCGTTCAAAAGAGAGGGGAAGAAGTCAATTACCTCGTTGATGTAGATGGTGGAACAATCGTCCAGGACGTTTGGGTTGTTTGACAGTAGGGTACTTGTATCCCAGGTGGTGTTTGGACACCAAGAGCCCCAGCCCATTATGTCCCGCAACAGCTACGTTTTACACCCACCAACTCCATTTCCCCGTTTTGACACAGTGTACTATTTGTTATGCGTGAGTACGAAGATCGTACCACTGTGCTAGGAATCAAGCTCGACGGAAATAATTTTAAGGCCCCGAGAACCACGACGCGATTACCTCCTAACGCATCAAGAAAGAGACAAGAGAGTCAGATGTGGTCCGCAAGGGCTTTGCACTACTTTTGGGAGAATACTTCTCATGGATGTTGAGACGCCGGATTTCGGGATTGAATTCCTGCACCTTGCGGCAACGAGAATCAGCTCCGGCCAAGTTCTCTTTACTTGAATGCTACCTGAGGTCTCCACCTCTTTGGTAGTGGTAATGTAACGCTTTATTGAAGCGGGTTAGTGAATCCCTCGACGAAGAATGTGTGTTAATGATGATCAAGGCAGAATCGTGTTTCAGAATGGGGTGGACGCCTGCATCCGATCGCCGAAAAACCCACTTTTATTGCAAGGCATCGGTGTTTCCCCCCCATCGGAGATTTGGGTTTGGATAAGCATAGTGAAGTACGACTGCACGTCGGAGATGCGCATGGTGGCAAGCCGGAGGGGATTGGTCACGAGGTGCCAAAATACCTTTCGATAATGGAGTGTTGCAATGTTCACGGTGCAGTGGAATGCCCTGACCTTTTTGAAGTATTGGTCGCAATGCGCTGCGAATATCATCTCATCGTGAAAGGGGCACTGCCTTCAGAGTGATAATCGATCCTGAAGTTGAGTTCTGTACTGGCGGGAAGTTAGAAATCAGGGTTCTGCGAGGAGCGAGTTTCCTGGGATGGTCCAGTTCATTGCCCCCCCGCGAGCTCGGGAACTGTATCACCACTGCTTGACAAGATCTGGTGTAACAGAGCCCGGAATGATCATGCTCGTAGTGATCGTATAGGCATTGGATCCACGACGATCGTCTTGAGGGAGCAAGTTGGTAACGATAGAAGGTTCGGACCGGATGAGGGGCGATCCGAGAGGGTCGTTGATCTTTTGGAGACCATATGTGACGGCGACGTCCCAGTTCCGCGTGAAGCTGGTTGGCTTTATTGCTGCGATATAATCCGCGAGTTCTGCGGCTTTGGCATTGCCAACGTCAACCTACCTTGGCGTGGCAAGTTCAAATACGGTGTGAGGTTCTGATCCCAGACGTAAGTTAGATATGGTAAACGAGGAAGTTGCAAGGAGACACCTTTGAATTGTGATTATGCGGGATAATGGGCGGCACCATTCCAAGCTTCCTAGGAACCGATGCAATCCTTGTCCCGCTTAATAGCTGTAGTGGCAGACAGCACGAATGGAACGCATTCGTTTAGATGCGAACGAACATCTTCCATTCATCCTGTCTGCGGCATCTTGACTCTAACACCCTGTTCAGTGACAGACAGCATGAATGAACGAAAACGGACATCTTCCATTCGCTTCATCAAAGTGACTCCACCAACATCCAGACTCGGGGACTGCCCTGGCATCGTCTGTAAGCCAAAGAAGACAGAAACACCTACAAGTTTGGTAAACCGAGTGGCAATGAGGTCTGATAATCGAGTGGAGTCGTGACCAATGGGGGGTTTCTGGAATTGCTGTATGCATCGTGAGTCACGTTGTGTACATGGGAGCCAGATAAAGACAATGCTCTTAGGGCATCTCACCACGGTGTTGTCGTCGTCGGGTTAGCAACCTCGAGAGCTTATTATACCTTGACGACTCGTCCTCGGAAGAGTCCGACACTTGTTTGCCGAACACAAACAAAGTTTACCGCTTATCATCAACGGTTGTCCTCGACCCTTCAACAATTGCAGAGCTTCGAGTCGTTGTAAAGTAACGAGCTTTGCCATTACTTCATTCAATCTACCCTGAACAAGAGGAGCTTTGTTTAGCGACAGACCCCTGTGGCTTCCTGTCGAAGGTGCTGGCACCCCTTGTCCCACTCCTATACAATAATGTGTCTTGTAGCCACGATCTTTCCTTCTTAGGAAACCCTCCAACTGACATATCGCCAATCCCATGATATAGCCCTTGAAGGCAGGGAAGACCGGATGCAATCCTCCTCCACCTAATGCAAGTAGGAGGTCATCCAGACCTTGTATGATTCACGATAATATATGTCAACTTGTCCCACCTGCGTTAAGCAGTTGAGCCATACCTCCTTCTCAATGTCACGTAAACCCGGACAGTGCAGTATCCCGTTACTAATTATTTCACCCTTTCAAGGATTTATGTCCGGGACAATGTCTCCATGGGAGCTAGTTGCTGTGAAAACAACGATGGCCCCACCGACTCGGTGCGGCGTTCCCGTCCGCGCCCTAGAGACATCATCTCGATTCCACTCAAGGAGGCCACTCTGGGGACATCGGTAATCCCGGACAAGGCGGATGGCCGGAAGCTCATTGACAGTCCTACCAGATCATTTTAGCTTTCCCCCGAGTTCACCCACACCAAATTTGTGCTAAAGCACGGGTGGGTGCCATTTGCTTCGTTGTTTCTGATTATGGACCCATTTTACTATATCCCGTCTCTCCCCTTTCGCAGCTAGCGTATCCAATGGAGAGAAAACTGGTGATCGCCGATCACAAGCTTCGACCACTAGTCCATCACGTTCAACCTTTTTTTCTCGTCAAGCAATTCCAGCAACCCGCCCAGGCGCTCTCACATAGCACGATGACTCTAGTTACCACCAACACCCGGTTTTTCCGTCTATCAAATGCCTTAAGAGGATGAGGCGGTGAAATCGCTGGTGCGAATTCTGGAAACACATTGCGGCGCGGCGGCACCCGCGAGACTACCCTCAGCCAACGACGTGCGGCGCGCCCCCGGAGATTCTCGCAACCGAAAATACATCCGTCCGATAACTCCGATCCGCCCGTCGCGCAGTTGTCGTACAAACAACACGAGAAGGCCGATCACAGCACCGGTATGCAAGGGATTTTTATACAGCTGCTGGAAGCTCGCTTCCGCCCCAATGCACTGCGAATAGAAATCGGCGCTGATGGGACCCACCGGTCTATCTGCCCGTTGGTTACCGCACGACGCCACCAACTTACGGAAAGTCTCATTATTTGATGGTCATGTTTCAACATTGCACCCGTTTGCACCATACCATAGATGTAGTGGTTGGATGCCTGCATGTCTTCGTATGGAAAGGTGCGATATCAAGTACGGTATGCCAACAGATGGAGTTGATTGCGAGGAACTCCCCGGGTTGCCAAAGAGTGCGCAAGTGCGACCACGAAGAACTCGCCACATACAAAGTACTGATAGACTTTTCTCGTTCGCGCTCAAACTTCCATGGCTCAAATCACCGATCTATTCTTGTCAAAGGTTGAATCTACGGACATAAGTACGTGTGCGTAAGATGTTCCACGGCCGCATTGGGCCATCAGCGAACTATCCTATCAGATGGAACGGTTTGACTGAGCTTGTCTACAGAATAACGTCACACTGCCACGGCTGATAAAGCTTACGAATCAACTTGTCAGCACCATCAACACCTCTACAGCTTGTGTGCCCAGAGACATAATTCATGTTCTGCTCACCTTCGTCATTTGCATCTCACATATAGCTATCAAATCAAGCTAGTTACATGAACGCTCTTTGATAGGCTTCCATGCTTGATACAATAGCCGCGACTATGTTTTAGCGGAGACATCCCTGGCACACTCATAATTTAATTTTCCCGATTAACATGTTGGTAATCCATGACATGCGCTCGCTAACCGACTTGTGGGAGTACTTATTACGCTTCGACACTATGACCAACGGTGAGTTGTGCTATTTCCTGCCACGTACTTACCTGCAGGGGCGTACTTTTTTCGGGGGGAAAAAGGAGCTCTTTCACGAGTTCTTTTCTTTCCTTCGCCGCCGGAACTCGAGCTAGGTCGTAACCTCTTCCCTATTGAACTTATGATGAAGGTCACCACACGGAGATATAACGAATTGGACTTGAGCTAAGAATGCCTTACTTACTAATAACCAGGTTTGGGCCAATGGGGAAACCCACCGCGAGAGCCGACCAGGAAGACCAGTAAGGGAGTCCTGGAAGCTCGCACTTTTTTTACATCCCGCTAGCTCAAGAGGGTCAGATTGAGCGCAGGGTTCAATATGTTGCATGTGTCTGGTATTATGACAAGGCTTACGAAAGTCTGAAACACATGAGCGAACCGCGTCACGGACGGAATGTCGAGCGCAAGTTACTGTCACCTATTGGGAATCTTGGGGGAAGATGTCAAGGTCTGTCAGACCTGGCTGGCCAACCAGATCCGCCATTATGTCGTTTCGGTAGGCGACATATGACGCGGGTGACCCTGACTCAGGCTGCTCGCAAGCATCACGCGGGAGCGAGCGGTATCAATATGCAGGCAAATCGGTTACTGGTACCTCATTGATCATTGCCCACTGCCACCTTCCTGAGAAGGCTATGTGCCAAACGATGGTCCGCTTGCATCGCGCTAATTACTTACCGATGGTACTGTGGGTGTCTGGTTGTGTCGAGGCATTCAAAGATTCATCCGGACCTTGAGTGGGGTAAAGATAAAGTGAGATCGAGAGAAAGCGAGCGCTGGAGTTCGCAACCGAGGTGGCCAACGCGCGATGTCAGACAAGCGATGTCGCCGAGGCTCACTATCGTGCTTCCAGGTACGCGGTCGTTCGGCATGGGCTGAGATTTTGCCCGTCTGAGAGAAAAGTGGCGCAGAGCGGAACCCAGTTTAAGGAGGGCTCCAACGGGCATCAAGAGGAGAGCTGAGCCGAACTTGATAAAGGATACTTGGTAACGGAAGGGCCCTACCGTCCCCAACATGCTGACAACAGTGGCGCTAACAGTGAGGATGGCCCCAGGTGGTCCAAGAAAGGAAACGAACCACTGGCGACGCAACACAAGGTTGAACTCCCGAAACTTGTTCTCCAGGAACAGCAACTCGGATGAGCCTGGAGACAAGTGGACATACCAACCAATATGTGTTTCCGGGTCAGCGAGGTCCATTCTAGGGGTGAACAACGAGTAATTATAGGTAGTAATGCTACATACCAGAAAATTTTCAGAGGGCATAATGATGTCAAGATGACACGAGGCAGTGGTTATTAGCCGAGGAGCAAAGAAAATTCCGGTGCGGAGGCAAATAGAGGGAAAAGACAGAAAGGGGAATTGTGGCGAAGGAGGGTGTCATGTGATCCGATTATCTGGTTTGCTGGGACAGTGTTTCCAAATGGGGTGTCGTGTTGTAGAAATGGTATGGTTTCGGGTGTGCGTAAACATCATCATCGGACCATCCGGTCCATGCCGGAGCTCATCTGGCCTACGTGTGGAAACCTTGTCCACCTGCGGGTTATAAGGCTTCTATTGCCTACGCATGCCGTCCTTCGAAAGACGCCTTACATCTTATCAGACCCTGAAATTACCGTGTACGTGTATCATTCCCTATAAATCCATCCCGTCCAATACCTCGCCTCGTATTTTCCCCACCGATACGCTCCTTGTGTTTGCCCCCGCCGACTGTGATACCCCCCTCCCATCATGCCTGCTGAAAGATCACGGCAATCGAAGTGTGATGGTGCCGACGGTGCGTTGCAATGTTTTGTTTCCTATTATAAAGGTTATTGTCGGGATGACTCATGTTTCTTAGGCGCTCACCTAACTTGGGCCGTTCCCGTCGAACCAACTTCTTCTCAGAGCATTGCCTTTGCCCCTAATGTTACTCCTGTGACTTTCAGCGACCCTCTTTCTGGTGCCGAGGCCAGCTTCGAACCCATCTTATTCCCAACCTCCGGTTCCGAGTGCTCCGCGCGCCGACCTACACACGGTAAAAAGCGTGGGGGGGACCACATCCCCCGCCCACCCAACGCCTTCATCTTATTCCGATCGTCCTTCATCAAAAACCAGCATGTCTCTACCGAAGTCGAAACCAACCACAGCACACTATCGAAGATCATCGGTCTCACCTGGCAGAATATGCCTCACGACGAACGTCAGATTTGGCATGCAAAGGCGAAGAACGCACTAGAGGAGCACAGGAAGAAGTGGCCACAGTACGCCTTCCGACCATCCCATGCGAAGGGCAAGGGGGGCACAGAGAAGCGAAAAGTTCGGGAAGTAGAGCCCAAGGACATGAAGCGTTGCGCCAAGATCGCAGAGCTACTTGTCGAAGGCAAAAAGGGGGTAGCGCTCGATGAAGCTATCCAGGAGTTCGATCGCACACACGTCCCTGAAGTCGTTACCAGGTTCGAGACTCCCATTACTGCCGTTTCTTACCGCAGATCGTCCTCGGCACCTGTCGACGACCCCCAGTCCAAGAAGACGGCCTGCTCGTCTCCCTGCCGCCGCTTACGATCAGTCAGTAGCCAACCGTCAGCAAGACCTGCTGGTGAACCAAGAGTTCCAACATCTCTGGCTGCTTCGCACAGCTGTCCCGATCTTTCAGGCTCACATTCGTTCGTCTCCTCCCCTCAATATTCGTTTCCTTCAAGATCTCAACCTTCATTCGTGAGTGTTGTTGGTCTCTTACGAACTTGTCACCCTTATGAGTACTCAGGATCTTGACCCCTTCGTGTTCGATGTTGCATTCGGGGATTCAATATTGTCCACGGGTGCCGATCTAGCAGGTTATCCTGTAACAACAGGTCGAGTTCAGACTCCCACGCTATGTCTCGATCCTACATATCACGGCGATTGGACGCCTTCTTCATCCCCATTCTCCAGTTTACCTGCGACACCACAAGCGATGTCTCCGTCGCCTGTCCTCGAATGTGCGCTGGACGCGGAGGACCCCTTCGCACTAAATCCCTTCTCTGCCGCGTCGGACCAGCTTCAATCTTGCGCTCAACAATATCCAGCTGGACTGCAAATTTTTGGCCATGAGAATCTGCTCGCTAACTCTATGTTCACGCAATCCGATTTCGCCGCTTTTTCGAAAGACCCGTTTTCTTTCGATTGCTCGGAAAGACCGGTGCCTGGCGTGGTTACCGACTTGTCCATGTCCGCCTTCTTGTCCTCGCTTTCCGCGTTTTGATTGATCATCATTCTCATCACCCAAACCCGTGTTCACCCGAACTCATTCTCCTCGGCATTTGCCCGCAATTATTTTGTTCGTTCGCATCCCGTACCTGGGACTTGTCATTTTAACTGGTGTATTTTTACTTTTCAATCGCGGAACTCACAGTTGTAAGTGTAACATTACCATCTCCCTCCCATCGTTCAACGATCCAGAGTCACTGTGATTCATGGCTTCAAGATGTAGATAAGTACTTCTGTTTGGCTGTATATAGTTATACCTATCTATGTACTTTGTAGAGGCGTAGTTGCCCGTTCTTGCTTTTGGTGTAAGTAGGCGAAACGAAATGGGAAGACAGCTTTTTAGAGAATTATCGGGGATTCCCGCATACGCACCGCAAAAAATCCACGAGGGTTACAGTGGCGGCGTTCTGGTGGTCCAAAATGGAGCGCAATCTATCCATACTTGCTTGCTTTACGCAATCAGGAAACGTCGCTCCCGCCCAAGTCGACTAATGTGGCAGGTCAAGAATGCACTAATGATTAATGGAATTCATCTGGAGTAACCACATGGAGGTGGGTAACACGTGCGAACAGAGTTTCGAGAAGCCCATGCATGCATGTGTCAGAGATAACCTAGTCGCGAAATTTTATTTTTTATTTTTTATTTCCTGAAACTGCCAAGGCCCGACGCCGCGATCTGATGGCGATTGGGTGGAAAAATTGTCAGCACAAATTCGTTACGATACCATCGCCGCCACTGATAATCATAGGGGGGGATCTCAGAGTCTGTCATCATAGTTTTGGGGCTAGCTCGTATGTAGCTAGAGTTGGCGCGAGCGAGTGGCAAAGGCGATGCAAGGGTGGCAGAATCTTTTGCTGAGGATCCGAATGGCACGAAGTGTGTACCAACTTGTTTCAACTTGAAGTTAATGTGCCCTCATGATCGTCGGCAGTCGGAGACCGTAGTGAGCGGGGTTATAGCTCCTCCCCCCAAAAAGAGGGGGAGCGAATGGCGTATGTGCGCGCGTAAGGTCAGCGGGACGCCGAGGTGATTAAAAAAAAAAAGATGCTGAGTAGGGATACATAGTAGGTCCCATGATCAGGACTTCGACACGCCTCATGCGCCCGAAGTTAATCGCGCTTTGTGAAACCTTATGTAACAAGATTTCTGTGGACCCACTGGGGTTCTCCACGTGAGCCGCGTTATCGATGTGTGGAGTCGAGATGGAGATGGGATTGGTATTGCTTCTAGTCGGTGTGGCGCCGTTTTTTTTCCCTTGGAAATGAGCTTCCGTGGAACTATCCTTGAGCTTGAACTTTGAGAGGCACTGGATTATCACACTCGATGGAAACAAGTGGCGTTCGAAGGATGGTAACCTCGCCTGTTCAAATGCGCAAAAATAAGTACTCGTGGAGCGGCGCACAGTGCCTCAGTGAGGTCATCATGTCCGCTTCATGTAGACTTTGGCAAACAGGTAGGTGGAACAAAGCGGCCCACGATCTGATCAGTTATGGAACCAAGTATACATTTAATGGAGTATATGCGTCTTATATCCCATGGTCGCATGCTGCATCATATCCCCGTGAAGACGAGATAAGTATGACACGCTGCCCTGTCCATTGGTATGTAGTTCGTGCGGAGTTGAAGAGTCGACGGGATTTCCTTCTCCGGTCATTGCTAGAGAGCACTGGGACTCACTAGTAACTGAGCGCATTACCTGACAGGATGAAGGCCACCACTAGTGCAAACCACTCGGATCGATCATTGATGCATAGTAGGACTGTAGGCTTTTTTATACAGGAGGATATTACAAGGGAGTGTCAGAGGCACCCATTCTGGCTGGCTCGCAGAACACCGGCTATGATATCAGCTGAGCATGCAAACAACCAAAATGAAATCTTGTCGACGTCCATTATGATGGATCAGACCCTGTGTTCGGCAGACCCAGGCTGACGGACTCTTTCAGCTCGGCAAGGACGATTTTATGTTTTACGCCTGCCTCCGGTCAAAGTGACGCCCCAACGTTGTTTATCGGAGTACCTGGGCCACTTCAAGAAATCGATTTCCACTGTGCCTTGAACCCTCTTTCACAGGTGCAGTCTATCTAAAGCCGTACGTGTCACCCTTTGTCTGGCTTTACAAACTTGATTATCACAATCATGATTGGAGCACATTCGCTTTGATCGAATCTCCAGCTATTCTGTGTCACTGACTGCCATAGATGTCCATGTGAGCTGGTTTGGACTCAGTGACCACCATTGGATCATCTTGCGTACAGATACAATCTCAGAGCAATCCCTACGGGTTCGTATTTATGTCGCCCATGATATCTCGTCACTGAAATTTGACTAGAAACTCCGAAGAAGTACTCAGATAGGGTTACTCTGCTCGCAGGGGACGGGATTGAATTAAAGATGCTGCTTCGACTGATATATCCCATTTATGCTGCCTGTCACTGATAGAGCGACAGCCAGCCAGCCGGGCATGACTCTTCAATGGGCTTCCAACAGGGTCCCTCGGTGTATTGGCTCTCATAACGAACTATTCATGCACCATGTCGAACGTAGGTCTGGGTTGTCAAGCAGAGTAACTACTCAAACTAACGACGCCGCCACAGCACAACGTCAATGATGATGGCAACAAAGCCGTCGGTCTGATTACGACGTGAAGAAAACCAGTTAACTGGGATGTTATCGTCACATGCGATCGTAGGAAGTTCTCGCTGGGTGCTTCCGAAACGGCAATTACGGACTTGCTACTGGCAGAGTGTCTATAAAGATCGCTTCGAAGAGCAATGGTGTCCGTCGTGTCCACAGGGTCTCCCGACGGTCTGGTTGAGTTTGTCGACCCAGCCTCTCCGTCTAGGTGGTCGTGTGATGCACTTTGTGCGCCCACGCTGGTCTTCGTCGGCTGGTCCGTCTTGGGTGTGTGACGGTGTGTCAGCCAGTTCTGCCGCCGCTCGCCTGGCCTGTGCACTCCTCCTCGAGCGGCATGCTCTGGAGTGCACCTGGTCCGACTGTCGGTTCGTCGATGCGCTCGTGCATTTGACGTCCTTTATCGTCGTTGGCCATTCGAGTTCTCTTACTACCTTGACCTCAGGACACTCCACCATCCGTTTGCTACGCAAATCCAATGACGACCTTTTTCAAAAGGGACACCGGGCCGAGCTGTTTGAGGGGAACGATATGCTCGAGTTGAATACAAAAACACTGACATGGTGGAAGGAGATTGGCCGTGACACAAAGATCCATAAATACAGCCGGTTCTTAGGAACTACTACAGCCCGGCCGAATTGTTGACTGAAACGGCTATTTCCGGTCAGATAGGAGCTGTAATTTCCCACGACTTTTGGGTCGATGTCTTTCACGTCTGGTTATCCGTGCAATAATCAAAGGCATGTCTTGGTCAATACAAACGATATCATCCTTCCTACCACACTATGCAATTCTCCTGCCATCCAGAACCTAACATCTCAGGTAAATCGATTTCTGTTTTCGTCATTGTAAGTCATGGTTTCAAAGACATAGCAGAACCTCGCGCCGCAACGGACCATTTTCTGTCATTGCACCTATCCGGAAGAATGAGAAAACGTAGGATGCCAATACCCCGAGTAGAGAATACCAGGGGGTGGTTACTTACCTCCTTCCCGCTTCGGTTACGCCGGGTCCGCTGGTTATTATTCTGTTAGATTTCATTAGCCGTGGTGTCAGAGAATATCCAGGTCATTGTGTTGCGCACCACCTGCAGTGTCGCGCGTGAGTAGAGTTATAGAACATCCCAGTGATGTTCACTTACTCTCCATGCGCTTCTGCCAACCTGAATCCCCAGGTGCATAAATCACTGTTTTCGAGAACATCTGGTAGCGTTACACACCTCGCTCCTGGCCTGAAGTGGGGTCGCCGTTGGTTAAATCGCAACCTGTTGAAGCACATTTAAGCAATAGAAACTTACCATCGAATCGCTTGGGGAGCCCTGTGCCTGCACGCGTCGTTTTAGAATTATAAGATCCAAGATGAAATGTCGACTGAACCACAAACCGATATGATCACCGGCGATTGGCACTGCGGAGATGCTGAGTGTCATGAGAACCCCGATCAAGTAGACGAGCGTGAACGACTTGAAAGTGAACATGTTGTGTTTTGAGATACCGTCCGTTCTCTCATGTTGCATTCTTTATGTACCCCAACCCAAAGGACACCAACGGGACTGCGCAACAATAATGCTATGTGAGCCAAGCCGAAGGCTTACATTCGAATCGTAATATCCGCAACGTTGTGTAATCGGATTCAGAGGTAATCCGGCGACTGTGAGAGGATGTCAGTGTTACTACAAGGAACGGATACTACCCATGCGGGAATGAAGAGGGGGAGCGTATGGCGTATGTGCGCGCGTAAGGTCAGCGGGGACGCCGAGGTGATTAAAAAAAAATATGCTGAGTAGGCATGCACATGGAGTAGGTCCCTTGATGATCCAGACACTTCATACATCCGAAGTTAAGGGCGCTGTGTGAAACCTTTTGTAACAAGATTTCTATGGGCCCGCTGGGGTTCTCTATGTGAGCTGCATGATTGATATTGCTTCTAGTCGGTGGTGCTGTTTTTTTCCCCTTGGGAATGAGCTTCCGTGGAGCCACCGTCCTTGAGCTTGGACTTTGAGGGACAGTATTGTTATCACACTTGACGGGCACAAGTGGCGTCCCGGTGCACATGGAGCGGGCTGCGGCGGAGTACAGTGCCTCATTAGAGCGGGCTGCGGAGCAGTGTCTCATCTGTAGACTTCAGCAAACAGGCACGATCATAAGCCATAGGACCAACTTGCATGCATGATTTGGTGGAGTATCTGCGTCTTACATCCCATGGTCGTATGCCGCATCATATCTCCCTGTGAAAACGAAATAGTACATGTACCGCCAGCGCGTGCCCTGAGTCCAGCTTTCCCACCCGGGCCCTTGCGTAACCGTTATAACCTAGGATTGACAGTCCGTCAGTTGAAGCTTGAAAGCTTGAAGAGTCGACGGGACTTCCTTCTCTAGAGAGCCCTGGGACTCACTAGTAACTGAGCGCATTAAGGTCCTGACAGGATGAAGGAGCATCAGCAATGCAAACAACTCGGATTGATCATTGATGGACTGGACTGTGTAGGCTTCCATGTTACAGGGGAGTGTCGGAGGTACCCATTCTGGCTGGCTCGCAGAACAGGCTATCAGCTGAGCATGAAGCAGACAACCGAAATGAAATATTGTCGACGTCCATCATGCCAGTATGGTGGACCAGACTCATCTGTGTTCGGCAAATCCAAGCCGACGGACTCTTCCAACTCGTCAAGGACGACATTATGAAGTTTTACGCTTGCTTCCGGTCAAAGTGACGCCCTCGAGATCAACGTTGCCTAGTCGGAGTACCTGGGCCACTTCAAGAAATCGATTTCCACTGTGCCTTGAGCCCTTCTCACAGGTGCAGTCCAACGAAAGCAGTACAGTCATCCACCGGCACTTTAAACGCGTCGCTGAACTACCATAGACGTCCATGTAAGCTGGCTTGGACTCGGTTACCATGGTTGGATTATGAAGTACAGACACAATCCCAAAGCAATCCCTATGGGTTCGTATTTGTGTCATCCATGCTGCCTGTAACTGAAATTTGACTAGAAACCCCGAAGACTGTAGGGTTACTCTGCTCGCAGAGAACAAGATTGAATCGAAGATGCTGCTTCGACCGATTCACGCTGTCTATCACTGATAGAACGACACAGCCAGCCGGGCATGACTCTTCAATGGGCTTCCAACAGAACCCCACTAACCCGGTAGTACATGCACACCTGTATCGCCGGCTCTCATAACGAACTATTCATGCACCATGTCGAACGTACGTCTGGGTTGTCAAGCAGAGTAACTACCCAAACTAACGACGCCATAGCACAACGTCAATGATGGGAATAAAAGCTGTCAGTCTTTCTGATTACGTCGCAGATGTGAGGGAAACTAGTTTCGTTCAGAACTGGGACATTGCCGTCACATGCGATCGCAGGAAGTTCTCGCTGAGTGCTTCCGAAATGGCAATTGCAGACCATCTTACGGGCATCAGGGTGTCTATAAAAATCGCCTCGAAGAGCAATGGCGTCAGTTCATCCTTCATTCAATTTGAGTCTACATTCAACACCCTTACCTGTTCACTCAAGACGGTCACCAGCTTTGAAGGTGAGCCAAGGACAGAGGAACTGGCACCTCTCGCCTGACACCATTTCCATCTGCAACATCAGCTTGGGCGCTATCACGGGGAACGCACAGGAATTGGACACACGCGGAAATGGCTCGAGTTCCCGCCGAAGATCGTTACTCCTCGCACATCACATCGATAGCGTCGCTCATCACTCTCCTGTCGTCGTGAATATCGCCAAACTACCTGATTCGGGTCCACCGATCTTGAGCCCAAGTCATTCTGCCTGCATACCAAACGCGCCTTGGACACGGAGTCAAACCTCACTTGTTTTCATACAAATCCAATCCTCCGATAGCAGGAATAGTCAGTTCTTGCAGACGTTTGATTTGCTAAATGGACGCTGCCGATGATCCCGATCCCTAAGGTCAGTTTGATGCCGATTATCATCAACGATTCGTTCTTCGCTCCCTCTTCCATTAATCCTACTTTGGCACGCCATAATACGACTGGTACAGTCGAGGAGACATCTGATGGAGAGGGTGAGATCAGGTGAAGGGGACTTGACGCGACCTGGGCTGGGGAATAGACTTTTCAAATACATGGTGACGTCGGATTGGTGAATGATATTGATGTAGCCGAAAAGTACGAGTTGATTATCGATCACCATATGCTCCTCGGATCACTTACCTTGTGCTTATCCTTATCCACCAATTGTGGTGAACATCGCCGCTGTGGTTTAGTTGGCTTACGCGTATACGGATGGCCGCAGCCTCCTGTGTATTGCACGTGATTGGCCACCCTTTTCATCTGCTCGGCCTCCATGGCCACACCACATTGGCATCCAGTCGAACCACGTAAAGCAACTGACGCGCACGACATATTTGTTGCGCGAATCATCTGGCGTGGTATGCGTTGGCTTGCTTATCTTGATTAGGAGGCCGCCGATGGCCCAGGACTTGGTTTCTACCACAGGTTTTGCCAAGTCCGAGAGAATGTCGCCACCAATGTCAATTGCGGAGGATTCGGACAAGGAGCAAATATCGACCTCGTCCGCGTAGTTCAGGTTCACCACAAGGTAAGGGCGTCTCGGAACGAGTTTCTCGAGATCGGAACGACGCGGGACGGCGTTACTCGATATTTTTATTGAGTACCCTCGCTGTTCAACTTGTTCGAATACCTGCGCGTCACGTCAACGCCGGAATTCATGGAAGGCCGTTCAGGGATACGGTTTCCAGTTGCCTTTTTTGGTTCACTCAGCCCTCCAAGTATATACTCTCACCCCGTCACCGCCTGCTTGAAAATGGGCCAATCACTAACCAGCATCGCCAATGGCTTTCTAGGATTTCAGTGAACCTTGATACAACAGGTTTGATACTTTGGGAGCTCGCCACGTCACTTGTATTACTACCCTGACCAGGTGAGCCGCCATTGGTGTGGGCGCCTCGGATAGATAGCAACCCGATACCGACTCCCTCCGATAAAATCAAGCCCATTCTCTGCTCCTCCGCCGACTGACACTCCATCATGGGAAACCCTTGGGATCCCTGGGCCGGCATGCCCCAGCTCGTGGACGCAAATGGCATGGGCTCTCAGGTACCACGTACTATTCCGCCGCCTGTGGGTGCAGCTATTATGCCCTCGGCTTATGGGCCTTCGCCCCACTCAGCGCCCCCGAGAACACCACAGTACCCTTGGGGCACACCATTCCCCAAGTACGATCCACCCACATTCAGATTTACCGCTCAGCTAGCTCATACAATCATAGTAGTCAACCCTTCCCCAACCCACAGGCCTTTCCCAACCCGCAGACCTTTCCCAACCCACAGGCCTTTCCCAACCCACAGGCCTTTCCCAACCCACAGGCCTTCCCTACTCCACAGGCTTTCCCCACCCCTCAAGCCTTCCCCACCCCACAGGCCTTCAACGGCCAACAGGATCCGTACGCTGCATGGCGCCAAATGTTTGATAGCAAAGCTTATCCACAACAATCGGGACCAAGTCCATACATCCCGCGTCAACCCTTGCGCCCCGAGACGCGATCACACGATCATTCTCTCCGAATGCACAGTTCATCAATCCCACAACCAAATTTCCGCCCCATGAAATCGAATCCTGCTCACCTACACTCACCATGGCCATCGCAGGGCGACCTATCGCCGCTAGATTTCTCGACCAGGATGCCAGACGTCCAGTCGTTCACCCCCCAGGCTCTCGATATGCATACCCGAACATCATCCTCGGGTTCTTCCATCCCGCCTAGGGTGTATCACGAGCGCCCCCAGGAGTGGAGACGCGATTTCAAATTCAAATCTGGCTTTACGTCCATGTTCCGCAGCAAGTCCAGCGCTGCACGGGGTTTGGACGGTGAGTCAGTCTTCCTTTTGGGACATCCCGCGTTTGTTTATCACACTTTGCAGCTGTCGTAGACAGCGCCAAGCTGGACCTTCATCCATTTCTCCGCTACAGCAAGTCCCGCCCAATGACGATATATGATCTACGCAGCGAGCCCGTGACGCTCGTGTTCCAAGAATTAGGTCGTCCTCCACTCACGACCGATATGGATCATTCTGTCAGTCGCCCGCCTACCCAGTACATGCGAATCTACCACCCAAGTCTGCCTTGGTATATTGACATCAGGGCAAATGGCGCCCCATATATCTCCCTAGCGGACTTCTTCCAGCAGCTGTTCGCCGAGCTAAACAAGCCTATATCTAAATCTGACTTTTACACTTACGAATTGGATGGCGAGGACCGGGAAATCCTCACACGTTCTTACATTGAACGTTGCCGTTCTCAAGATGAGAAAATGGAGGGCGTGAAACGGGTCGATTTCCTTCGTGGAAAGTTTGAATGGATGGGATTAGTGCAAGGTAAGAACGGGATGTGGCGCCTGAAGACTAGCTAAGTGGCTTCGATACGTATATCTCCCTCTTCCATACATAAGTCAATTCGTCAGCCATCTTGCTTCTTGGTTTCTTTTTTTCGAACTTCTTAGATATATGTTATGAGACCACGATCTACGGCCTCGTGTACGCTGACGGTATGCAACATGACTTTCGACGACCTTTTAACTTCTTGCCCACGTACATCACCCTAATCTGACGTGTGATGTCGACTGGGACTCCCACATCTTCCTGTTCACATTCAGCAATGATTCTTTCGATGAAGGCGCTGTTTCTGAAATACGACAGTTATTAAACCATAGTGTAGTAACATAGTTCGAGTTCTTCCAGGAACCCTGCCCGATCACCACGAGCAATGAATTAGTTTCGTGGAACTTTGCCAGGTGTAGACCAGCCCGGCCACTTTCCATCCGCAGCAAACCCACACAACCTCGGCACGTCCTCGAACCACAATCGAACCACCGGCGCCTGTGTCTCCTCCGAGCTGTTGTGAGCGACGAACATCTTCGACCTTCGATCCAGCATAAACTCACTCGCCACGTCCCCGCTGATCCTCAGCTCTCGCAACCGAGGCATCTTGTCCACCGCGCCGTCCAACGCCCTCTCCGTGCGTCCGATGACAAGATTGCCCCACTGCCGAAACGGTGGGAGTGCGACGTCTTGTACCGTCAAGCACACCACGTTCTGAGAAATAGCGAGCAGAAACGTATAGAGGCCAGCGTTGGTGACGCCCTCGACCCTATCCAGCACCACCCTCTCGAGCGTTCTCGCCGACGACGTGAAGAGACGCACGAGGTCCTTGTCGCTCACGTGTGACCGACTGATCGCGAGCTGCGTCAACGCGCACGCTGGGGGTCGCAGCGCAAATCGCCATATACCGAGGGTACCGGGATGGAGGTGATGCACTCTGAGGGATTTCAGGGCGGGCCATCTTGCCATACAACGCGCGAGCTGGACGACGCTGAGCAAACGGGTCGCACCATCTATCTGATGATGCTTGACGATCCCTCCGCTCAATTGCTCCTCCACCTGTCCAACCGAGAGCGTGTGCACGTCGCGAAGGTCATAGAGGACCGCAAAGAGCGCGTCTGCCTGACACGGATCTAATTGCCCCAGATGCAAATACTGCACGTTCTTCGTGGTGCGAAGGATCGCTATCAGAGCTTCCGTGAAACGAGCTGTACTCCTGCGTCGAGGTAGGCTGAAAATGTCTTGCCAATCCTCCGACTTGCCCACGTTGTTCGTGGTGAAGTGACGGAAGCCGTGGCCAAGGATGGGTTTGTCGCTCAACGCTTTCGCCACTGCGTATACGTCCAGGAGATGTCTTGACTGACCCCACTTGTCGTCGTCTTGCGAGAAGCTCAAATTGGAGTGGAGGACATCCATCGCGCACGACCATGCACGGCACACCTGCGCGAATGACAGCAGATCATTGTGCCAGCTATTACGAAACTCAATGTCCTCGAACGTTTTGATAAGAAGTTCCGTAGGAAGACAACCGTTGCTAATTCTTGGGCGAGAAAATGCGGGAGGAAGAATGCGAACGATGCGTGTTGTGATGTACTCAATCCGAGAGGCGGGGTGAGTTGGCACGGAATGTTGATCGAGGCCACCCGAGGCGATAAGGGTGCTGAGCATGGTTGAGTGAGTGAAGGATAGAGCGAGAGACAAGGTATCTGAAGTCAACAATAGCTCGCGTTCGAGCAGAACATGGATGGAGCTGCGGCGAAGCTCCTGGGTACTTGCTGGGGACCGAAGAACAAGGATACCGAAGGAAGACTTGGTTGTAACCGTTTGACCAACTGCAACTTCGAATGCGACTGTGAGCTTCGGCAGGGTAGACGCGTTGGGAAATGCATTTGGAGCTTGGCCTCTGAACGAATGGATCGCTGGTCCCAGTTGTTGAATGTCCTGTGTAGCATCAAAAAATGAATATAATTCGGCAGGTGATGACAGTGCGCCAGCGCCAGACGCACCCACACATTACTAGATCGAGCGTCTTTCAGCGCTCCGTTGCTATAATATACGAGGATACGTGCGGTGGAGAAAAGGCGCCTCGATTCTCCGTCGAGCACCACGAGGAGCGTCGTCTGTCTGGGCTGCCAAACAGGGACATGGAGGCGCTTCGGTCCGTCCCAGTGGTGCTCGTAAGTCGAGTAGTCTGGGATGGTAGAAAACGACGCTGACTGTTTGCCCTTGTCCAGTGATGGTTTCATGTCAGGGCATCGTAATTACAAGTACCCACAAGCAGAGATTTAGAGGTGACGGCGCACTCGGAGTTCATATAAAAAATATTAATGAGGCCTTGACGAGGCTTGGAGCCGTGGCTCAGCCGCAATCATTTGGGTATGCGAGACACGTCCGTCGACACCGCGATCGTCGATGACCTACCCGAGAGACGTCTTGCTGAAACAAGGTGCGTACCGTTCTGTGGATGACTCTGGGCCATCAGTGTGGGACCTTCCGATCGTACGATCATCCCGTTGAACGTCGTGACCACGCCTGAAAGCTCCAGTCGCAAATCTGTGTATTACCACTGAAACAAATTACACTGTGTCCTTCTCTAAATGTCTATGAGTCTGCGTGGCTCGATTTTTGCTACAACGAGGGGTGCAATGCTGTATTCTTCCAGTTATGAGAACAGAACTCTATCGGAGATTCGGAGTATTAGCCTTACGTACCAACCAGGATTCTCGAGACCAGCGAAAAGGATGCACCATGCTAAACACCGACAACCGCAGTACGATAATAGCCTGAGTAAGACTAACATTTCTCGCTGCATAGTGTGGTTTCCTCCACTTCTGAGGTTCTGCTCGATGCGAAGATGTTTGGCTTGTGCGTCTTATGGAGTGGTGCCAATGAGGCGTGTCCCCAGTCGAGCTATCAATGCAGCCATACTGACATGCTTCTTTCAGTGCGTTGCACGTCACTTCACATGTTACAACACACCGAAGCTGCTTGTTGAAGTATACTGATACATACGCGGTACATCTCCAAACCTCAATTTAAATAATACTGACTCAAATCGGATTCCAGATGGCTTCAACCTATTCTTCTGAACTCTCACACTCCACTCTGTATCGTTTACCGAGTTTCTCAACGGATACGTCTTCCTCCTCTTCCGACATGATCACATTTGTTAGTCGACGCTTGTGCGGGTGCCTTATGGAGGTTGTCATTTCCACACTTGAGCGTGACGACTCATCAGAACCTGGGGAATTGCCAGAGTCTTCACCACTTTCGTCCATGAGCTCGTCGTCTTCGCTCGACGCATATTCTAGCTCGTCGCTATCTGACTGGACAAAATCGTCCTTGTCATAGTCATTGTCTTCTTCACCCGCTGAGCCAAGTGACTCATCCCACGGTCCGATGGCCTCGCCGACTGGATTCTGGATGTTGGGTGCTTTCCCCCGCCGGCGAGGGCCGCTGCGCTCAGGGTGTACCCGTCGCCACTCCTCGAGGCGTTCAACTAGGTTCCTGAGTCGACAGAGCTAGATGAACAAAAAGGTGTAAAAGTCCGTGCATATGGATAAGAACCGATTTACTGGTCCGCTTTCCCCCCTTCGAGGATCAAAACACCAACGCATAAAACCACTCCGTTGGTATGCTTGGTCTAGACGGAGACCTCGGTACCGCTGACCAAACCAAATCGGCTCGGACCCAGGAGAGCGTGACTCGTAGAGGTCGTCCAGGATACGCTTGTTGGCATCATACATCGGCTGGTACTGAACAAGGAACATGTTTGACGAGTCGGATTACAGGTGGGATGCAAAACTGGAACGACGTACCCAGCCTTGGTGGCGATTCGAGGGGCGCAATGCCCACCATACCTTATCTTGCGGAACATCCTTGATCGGCATGCCTGTGTAGTCGTGTTTGTTTCCGGAAGGGTAAGGGAACTCGCCGGGTTCTCGCGTTGCAGCGAGGTGCTGCTCGTATCGATCGTTCGCCTTCTTGAAGGAATTGTACTACTCGGATCCGTGTGTGAACGCCATGCTCGAAACGGAACTGCGGGTTCGAGTACGCACCCATTGGGAAGAGGAGCGGTCAGGGTGAACCGCCCAGTACCTAAGGCTGTCCTCAATTTCATCTAATCGTTTTCCTTCCCTGAAGGGCACCGGATATTCTCCTGGTGGACGCGTGCTAAGCCAATTTTCATACCGGTCATTCGCTTCCACCATGTCCTTGTACTTTGAGATAATACACATGAGTGCTGGATGCACAGAGATGACTCGTTACGCTCACCCAATGTGAATGGGCACGTTTTGGATCCACCGCCCAATGCCGGACTGAGGGAGGGATGGAATCCAGACGACTCCCCGATTGCACTCCTTTGTAAGTACTGAATGGAATCGGATAGGCACCTGGATCCTCTGGCTCTGTGGACGAAGGTCTCCGATTGTTTACACTGGTCGAGTTCATACGTCGCACAGGGGCAGGGCCTGAAGAGTATAAGCAAAACTCGCGCCTTTTATACTTTTCCGGCAATGTGACTGGAAGCCGGAACATGAGACGGTTCGAGTCTGGGAACGAGGACCACTACGATACCTGGAACTTCTGGGAAAGAAAGAGATAGAAGAGCGGAGGCTAGAAATTGCTCGTCCTCGATCGTCGAGACGTCGACGTCGTACCAAATATAGAGAAGAACAGTGCACTTTACAGACCTCGCGCCTAACAGGTACGTGTTGTCGAGGACTGTCATTACAATGACATGAACACGGGAGTATTATAATGAATAAAAGAGAATGCAGAAAACGACCCGATCACTAAGGAAATGCAGATGGGCCGCAGACTCATCAGCACCACCCGAGTCCGAGTCACTAATCCGATCATCGGGCTTGTCCGCCCATTATAATAGCTTCGTAAAAACGACGGAGTACCATCTTCATCAATCTATTTCTGCAGATGAACATGTTAAATAATATAAATATGTTGGCTTCCCTTTGCCCAACACTTCTGGTCTTACATACCAACCGGTATTTCTCGAGCTTGCTCTTTGTTGGGAGTTTGGCAGGTCGAGCGTGCTCTGTATTCTCACGTCTGTGACGCTTGTTGAACCCGAGCTGGCGGCTGCATGCGAAGGTTCCCCTCGTCTCGTATACTGCATATCCCCTCTCCACCCCTCAAACAGCAACGATGATCAGAGAAAAGGCATGAAAATGAACAATCCAAATAGCCCGAAGCGCAAGCGAGCACGAGGAAAAGGATGGATACAGATACAGATACCATTCAAGTTCCACACGGTACGCCTCGTACATGCGTCCATGCTTGATCGATTTACATGACTCCAATGAAACGTAGTCAAACATATCGAGCTGGGCATGCAAATGCTCTCGCGCCAGTTACACGCCCAAACATTCAAACATGTTGCCTTTCCCCCCACCGCAGCCTGCCTTCGTCCAAATTGAACGCGACCGCCTTCACATGCACCAAAGCAGGGCTCTGTCCTTCCCGACATATGGTTTTACCTACCCCCACTGCAAGGTGCCGACATTGACGAGGGATCTGTCGACCCGGAAAGGGTGGTTACTGAGGTCGTGAAAGACGACGGCGGATCATTAGTAGGTGACGGATCTCCGGGAACCGCACACATCATAACGTCTCGCATGGGGTTTGGACAGACGGTGATCGAGAGGTTATGTGCGTTCATACGGTTGCGTGAGCATCTTTTACAGCATCGGCCGTCGCTGACCACACGTATCATGTGGCGGAATAGCCACTTGGATGTTGGCAGATCATCAATATTGACTGCCGCCAGTGACTCAGTGAGGCGGTGCCACACTGCAGCGCAGTGCTTAGTGGAAGATCCTTCATAGCGAATTTAGCATAAATTGTCGACTTTTACGTTGAGTGTTCCCAAGGTTCAAGTATAGCTCTGCTAGTGGCTGTTTCAGGTTACCTTTGAAATGGAAGCAGTGCATGTAACAGTGATTGAGCTTCTGGCACAAGCCGTCTTTCAAGGCTCGAGCCTCGTGGTAGTATGCCAATAGTATGCACCGCTCCAAGTTGCTTCCAGTGCTAGCTGTACCGGAGTATTACGGAAAGCCCCAAGCTCTGAACGTTCTAGCCTCGTGGTATGTATGTAATACTAGGTTGAACACGGGCACAGCATTCACAGCAGTCGATTTTCGAGGCACCAACTGCTCGTCTGCAACTTGTTATGATAAACTAGATGCAGGAGGAGACAACCTGGGACCAAAAATCGTGGAACAAGCAAATGTGATTGATCTAAGCTGGCCCCCAGCTGTCCTTACGAGTGTGGCAGATGCTCCTCGGCTCAGTGCTCAGCATTGGGAATGAGGCTTTGTTCTGGACTAGATCTAGCGCTCGACACAGGGTGAATCACTGGATTGATTATATGATCAAGGTGGTAACTTGAACATTTTTATCTCTTACCAATTGACTGGAGTATAACCTGAATAAAGTCACGTAGTTCCAACTTCCCCCCGGATTCAAACGTTTCCCTCCATGGCGGCTGAGCTCCTTAGTATGCCGGCTCCCCCTCAAACCGCTCAACCTCCTCAACCTCCTCAACCCCTTCTTTCCGAGCAGGCAGTGTTTGCAAAACACCTGTTCATACAGGGATATCCTCTGTGGAGTCCTGACCCAGATCTATTGCCGCCAGCTCGCCAGAGGGCCGGTCTCAGGATTGGGGACGTTGGCACTGTCGATGAACGAGGGGAATTTGACGTTTTCTTCAATATCCTTGAAACCAGTCTAGGAAGTGCTTTTTCTCTACCAAACTTCCCGTCGATCGAGGATGCTGATGTTCACCGTGGCGGTGGAGACATCCTGCCTCGTGAGGTAGTCTCGTCCCCTGAAACACCGTGGGATGTCGAGCCATTTGATGAGTTGACTGTTGGTGGTGCCACGTATGCCAGTTTCCCCCCATGGTCGTACAGCAGCTGACTGTCGCTAGTCGTAAGACAACTCAGTATGGTGCTACCCTGTCCGGTGACGGAGCGCATATTATCCTACCCCAAGGGGCACAATTGTTTGAGCTCGGGCACCACGACAGGCGACTATTCGAGAACCATGCGAGGGAGCATGGGGCCGATTGGCTCGAGCATTTTAAAGATCGCCTTGGATGGCCACGATCCAACTCGCTTTACCTACTCACTGGGTTCTATAAGACGTGTTCATGGTCCATTGCATCGTTCAGCATGCAGACGGCAGCAAACACTAACCCAGTTGGTGTGCACTGCACATTGGTGGAAGTTGATGAACGACTTATCCGGGACGACTCGGTATGGCAGCCCACTGGTCGTTTCAAGCGCAAGATTGGACCCCCACCAGACCGTCAAGGGAAAGACAACCAAACTATCTTCATACGTGGGATCACGGTCACACCCAATCTCTCTGAACAGGGACAGAACGAAGAACGAGAGCCTGGATATCTCAGCATGCTTTTTGGCCCCATTGGGTTCCTGAATTCACTAGTGAGGGACTCAACCAAGGCAACGGTGACAGAGCCACCCAAAGAAAATGCAACAGTCCAGCATGTACCACAAATATCACAGGTAAATTTTGTTCTGCATCACCGGTTTGAGCATGGATAGACACGGTCACTTGATAGGCATCCCATCCATCGGAGATTATTAATCGGTATTTATTGACAAAGGTTCGTGGTACCTTGCATCTAAATGTGTGACATTTATACTCATAACAGTGTAGGAACCATCCGCAAAAGTTGCCGTGACCCATGATAGTCAGTGGATTGCAATGCTCAAATTACTCGGAAAAGTGAGGACTCTTTTTCTCCTATGCTCCTCGTTTAATCGTTGCGATCTAGGGACAATCATGGACTTTAGGGGAGCTAGGGAAGCATCTAGAAACATTGGTATCAATACACTATTCTATCGTTACACACGATGGTAAAAATAACATTTCTATGCTGTCACGGTTGCTTATCGCCGCTCTCAGATACTGTCTATCTGAGAGACAATGAACACGGATCATTAGCCGACTTTGATGTTGATCAATCGCGCTTGCTTGGTGACTTGACAAGTGATATTACGTCAAACAAGAAATCTCATGGTCCTTTTGCACACAATGAGCATAGCACCAACCCCCATGCTCTCCCTGCCACTGGCAGTGACTTGGATAAACGCGTCATCGGATCCCCATCTTATTCCACGGAGTGGAGTCAGACCCCCTCTATTTCCGGCCAGTTCGCGTTGCCACCACTCCGGGGTGATGGCAAGGACAGGGAGGATCTCACCCTACCCACAGATTCAATCATCTCAAATATTCCGATGTCGTTCTCCAATTTCGGTTTCTCCGGGGAATCCACCCATTTTATGTCGGTATGCTCAAGGGCACTTCTGTTGCGTGATCGTCTATCTCTAATGAATACCATAGAGTATGCTGGAGCATGAGTTGGTGGGGCATCCTGGCGCAGAGCTCGGAAGTGGAAGTAGGTCATAATCACCCTCAATGACACCACTCATTCAAAGCGCATGGCCAGCGACGCTAACTCTAGGGAGTGCGCACTCCTGCTTGACGATGACGCCTTGTCAATGGAATGTTCAGGGTTCCTCTATGAGGTGCCTTTCTCAGATTTCATGCGGGAGTGTTCCGGAACATTTCGGGAATGAACATGGTATCAAGAATATGGACGCACATATCCGGATTCACTGCCAGTGGGGGGGGTGTCAGAAACATGTTCAGCGCACATCCCTCTCTCGGCACATTCGCGAGTGTCATTTAGGCCATCGCAGAGACCCCTCTGAACGGAAGTAGGTTCAAAATTGCACTCCTTAAATAGGTGAGGTGGATCTCCAGCCGGGTACATACGAGACTGGACTATGTGGCTAATTAGATGAAGTGAATATGTACCCTATGCTATCTCCGAATCAGTAGGCATGCTCCATAGTGCTTACCTCCAGCGGACGCGCCCGCAGTGCCAACAAGTACGGGCGACTGCAAACTGTAGCCCAGCGCGTGTTTTCGACGCAATTAACGGCCATGATTTGGTGCGGCCAGAGAAGCCTGATGATGCGAAATCAATCCACGTGACGACGATGCGTGTGCGCAGGTTCAACTTCACTAACCCCGACAAACCTCCCCAGTAGATCCTGCCCGCTGTCCTTGCAGAGAAAGAGGGCCCACTTAATTTCCCCACTCCAAGCGCCGTTCATGAACGCAGGGCATGCACTCCTTCACCGCCTCCAACATCGTCGCGATCATCCTTTCGCCGCAGACTCATCAGCACCACCCGAGTCCCAGACTCCGAGTCACTAATCCAATGGGCTTGCCTGCCCATTATAATAGCTTCGTAAAAACGACGGAGTACCATCTTCATCAATCTATTTCTGCCGATGAACACGTTAAATAATGTAAATATGTTGGCTTCCCTTTGCCCAACACTTCTGGTCTTACATACCAACCAATATTCGCGAGCTTGCTCTTTGTTGGGAGTTCAGGTCGAGCGTGCTATGTACTCCCACGTCCGTGACGCATGTTGAACAGGAGCCAGCGGCTGCGTGCGAAGGTTCCCCTCGTTCGCTTGTAAATTGCATATCCCCTCTCCACCCCTCGAACAGCAATGAAGATCAGAGAAAAGGCATGAAAATGAACAATCCAAATAGCCCAAAGTGCAAGCGAGCACGAGGAAAAGGATGGATACAGATACAGATGCCACATTCAAGTTTCACATGGTACGCCTCGTACATGTGTCCATGCTTGATCAACTTACATGACTCCAATGAAACGTAGTCAAACATATCGAGCTGGGCATGCAAATGCTCTCGCGCCAGTCACACGCCCAAATATTCAAACATGTCGCCTTTCCCCCCACCGCAGCCTGCCTTCGTCCAAATTGAACGCAACCGCCTTCACATGCACCAAAGCAGGGCTCTGTCCTTCCCGACATATGGTTTTACCTACCCCCACTGCAAGGTGCCGACATTGACGAGGAATCTGTCGACCTGGAAAGGGTGGTTGCTGAGGTCGTGAAAGACGACGGCAGATCATTAGTACGTGACGGGTCTCCGGGAACTGCACACATCATAACGTCTCACATGGGGTTTGAACGTTCAGCTTTCCATCTTGTGACACTCCAATGCAGATAGCGGGACTCCCGCGTCCATTGTCGTCCCCAACCCCTTGCCATCTTCTATGCGCCAGCGCCGAAGCTTCCCTTCAAAGTCGCTGCTCACGACGTGCTTCCCATCAGCGAGGACCGCGACAGAGTATAAGTCATTTCGACCATCGATTACGATTTGTTCTGCCTCCTGTCGGCGAACGATATTGGAAGAGGAACCGATTTTGCTCGACTCTTGTTTTCATCAGCATCGTTCTTTCAATCCGCCTTGTCCTCATCTTTCTTTCCCCAGAAGGACACATTGGAAGACATACCCGGCGGTATCGGATCGATGATGGTGGTCGTTTATCCTAGTACGCCGTCTGCGCCTGGTGTATACATGTCTCCTTATCGAATCAATTCACACCCCCACTGTCACTTCGTGTCACGGCCCAAATGCGCGCTTTATCCACTCTTGATGATTATTCAAAAACGAAAAACAGTGTCATCCACGTTCATCCCTATCATACCCCATTTCACACAAGTTGACGGCTAAGTGCAGTGTCAGAACATCAATGATGCCTAGATAATGGGGTGTCTGTCGCTTGGTTCGTTTCGTCGGTCGCTTCAAGTTGCAGACCCCCTTCGTCTTGCCAGTGGAAAATTCTGTTGTCGGTTGCCCGTACCTTCCTCTGGCAAGCCAAGCGTGTCCGAACCAAGGCGCTTGCGGGCCGATTCGTGCATCGCTTGCTTCATGACAATCGCATCGGACGATCGTGCGCCCTTGTGCTGCGAGTTTTTACGACAATCCTGGTGGGGACGACGAGGACCATCGAGGCCTCCATCAGCACAACACGTTGCAACGACACTTTGCAACGACAGGGTAGAGCTCAGTGGAAACTTTTGTTGTCATGATGTATACATAGAACTCAAAGATACATTGATAAGCCAAGGAAGAGTAAGCATTTCATGTCGAGCGAAATCTTCATTCACATAAATACGTGGAACCGATACAAGAAAAAACACGAGCAAAGCTAAAAGGATATGATGAGTTCTGTTGACGGTTGACATTGAGCTGTCGGAGAACGCACCACTAACGAGGAATTATTGGCCACCCGCACGTAGACGCTTTCGCGGTGGCTCTAAACCCGCTTCAGAAATCCCAGCCATCTCTGATCTTCGCTTGGATGATCGAACCAACACGGACGAGCCACTGGCAGGGTCGTCTCGTGCGTCACACTCCATGTCCGAAGGTGATGGAAGTGTGGTGTTGTCATGTGGTGTCTGCCTATCGTATGCGGTAGGGTAGCGATCAGACACAACCGATACCGGCCCTTCAAAGTCTTTCTCGCTTAATGACTGGCCTTGGAGAATTTTGCCCATGTGCGTCTGTTTAAATGGTCGCCCCCTGCTACGAATGGCAAGTAGTGCCATCACGGAAGGCAGCGGAGAACCTAAGAACGTGATTTCCGTCTCTTCGAAAGTACCTGGAATGTTGAACAGGTTCCGCCGAATTGCCGTACCATCGGGTACCTCTTTCGTAGGTACGCCGAGGAAAGTACATAGCCGGAGGTACGAACCGTAGTCTCTGAGATAGAGCTGCCCAGCGAACACGTTCAGCTGGTCGATCAGAGCCCAGGGCGGAGTCCAGTCGGAAGGGAGGGGAGGGATAGAATAAAATTTCAGATCATCCGATGGTTTCATGCGTTGGGATGTGCGTGACGCGTACACATGAAGGTGAACCCATTCGCTTGCCCTGATGTCCGGCATCAACCGGTCCGCTTCAAACGGGCTCAACAGAACGAGTACTTGGTCGCGGTCCCTTTTACTGGAGAGGATCCACTGGACGGGTCTAAGGTATTGATCCATGGTCCCTTGAGTGGACTCAGGCTTGATCGTCTTGCAGAAGTCTGCCGTCGCCAGGATAAGTGGACTCCAAACATCTGCCTCGCGAGTAGCTGCAGAGCTCTTTTCGAGCGTCGTAAAGACGGGGAGGAAAGCACTACCCGAGTGTAGTGAAGGGATGATGCCAGTCTTGACGAAGGACACGACATTCGGATGAAGGAAATGTTGTACCGCTTCTGCCTTTGGAGGCAGCTCTACCTCTCGTTCGCGCTCCTGCTCCCGGTTGACCTCGCGTTCTTGTTCTTCTTCCATCTGTGCACTGGGAAGCGATAGAACCCCAAGATCTTTGCAACGTTGCTGGATGTCTGGGTCCAGCACCGAGAGAGTACTTTTGGTTTCGCGTGGTGCGTAGAGATCAGTCAGCGATTTCTGATCTGGTTGGAGCCATTCATCCGACAACTGCTTTGGTGTGATGTCGTTGTTGCAGAAACGGGACCAAGCATCATATCTCGATTTGTGGCTCATGCCTTGTTGTGCCCAGTAAGGAGCCCGCTGCTGAATATCGGACCAGGTCTCATGCACTGCCCAGTGTAAGATGTCAGCGGTAGTGACTTGGGCGTTTGGATCTGTCTTGGCGGCTACCCCACGGATGTCGCGGTCAACTTCGGGCGGCGCAAAAAACATGACCGAGTGACCATGACTCAGACCCAGTTTGCGCATTCGCATGCAACCTGAAGGTCACAAACCGTGATATTTAGCGATTGCGTCACAACGTTGAAACGAACCTTGTACTAGAGCATCCTTGGTCACCTTGGGACCTAGTGTGACGGCTGCCCGTGATCCCATAGGAAGTTTGATGTCAGTTCCTCTTGTGTGTGCATGGTCCAGATAGACAACACAACGGTCTAGCTGCTGAGAAAGGGGTGACGACAGCATTGGTGAGGTTTTGCCGTTCCGTGTGAGCACCATCAGTTCATCATTCTCGTTGAAATAGAGGGCACCAGCAGTATGATGGGCGATGTCGAGCCACGCTGTGGCCACTTGCCGATTAGAAAGATCGAGGACCTGTGCCCCGACGTCCAGCAAAACACAGATTTCGGGCTGCTGCCTGGCTACCAGTTGGAGGAGGGTATGCGTAGTCCATCGTTCATCGCTCTCGTGAGTTACCATATAGGAGCCATTTTCGGGCTGGAGAAGGTATGCGAGCACCTTGGCATTAGTTCCCTTCTGATGATCAAGGTCGCGCTGAGCGATAGACATGGGTAACAACCATTGCCCGTCATTCGTGCCTGAAAATCCTGATGCTTAGTTCAGTAACCGACCCGAACGACATGCGTGAACTACAAGCTCACTCACCAGTTATAAGCTTCTCTCGTTTTTCTGCTAAATCGCAGCTGGACCCGAAGAGTTTGTAAGGAAATTCTTTCGCCTCTTTCAGAAACACTACTTGCGAAAGGTAGAAGTCTATAGCTGCTTGATTCCAAGCGAAAAGTGGGAATATGACTTCGTCCCATTGCTCTGATGACCTCAGGTTGATCTCGCCGAGTTCCTGAAGTGACTCTGGCACTGACTCGCACTCTTTGATCCAAAGTGCATATTCCGCAGACGGGTCATCCTGGTCTAGCAGAATTTCGAAAGAAACCCTCAGTTGCTCCTTGCTAAGACCAGCATAGTAGTATGATAGGCATGTGAGAATGATGGTGATATCTGGATGGCCGAACTGGGTATTGGGCGCCGGCGTGTCTTTCGCTCGATACGGAACAGCAAGCATTGTGGGAGTTGATCCAATTGGATGCCAACCTCGTGGCAGCTGCGAGACAACGCCATAGTCAACACGCCATCTTCGCTTTGAAAGAGCAAACAAGAGGATGTTGGAGGCCAGGAGGCCACGGAGGAGCAGAAGACCGCTCCAAAGATGAATCTGGCATGAATCCTTAGCGTATTCCTCCACCTGCTTCACTATATAGGGAATTTGGAGGACATCTTCGTCCGATATGAAACTGCGAATGGCGCTGTGCAATGCTGGGGAGATGTGTTGGAAGTTGAAATTGGGAAGCTGTCCAGCCATCACGTCTTCCGTGATCAGTAGTATTAGGCGCCGACCGATGTCGGAGGCCCGCACGATGCGAACATGTGGAAACGATCTAGATGGGCCGCATCCATACTCTATGATGGCGTCGGGGACATATCCAGAAAGTGAATACACGTGCTTCTTCACGAGCCGCAGGACCTGCTGAGTGATCGTCCATCGGTCAGGATATCCATCCATATGTTGCTGGGGGCCAATCGTGTAAACCAATTGAAACCGGGCGTGAAGGATCTCGTCGCTCTCGTCCAGAATATCTCGAGCATGAGAATGGAGCCACTTCTGAACGGATGCGTGGTCCGAAGCGCCCTGAGTATCCCTACTGTGCTCGTCACGGTGGTAGTCAGCCTGAATGGTGTCCTTCCTGCTCAAGTGGTTTGGCAATTGCCTCAGCGATCGGAAGATATTTCCCAAATGGCTATCTCTCGGTATCTGGGTTTCGATAGTCAGCTGAATCAACGATCACTGATATATAATTATCCATACGCACCGATTCAAGTGACGAGGACGTTTTGATGTGGCTTTTCTCATGCCTTGTTAACAGGTCGTGCATCAGTTTGGCTTCACATATCTGCTCCTCCACACTCTTCAGCTTGAGTGACACAACATGCTCGGGCTGGACAAGCAGAATCCCACGCTCGGCCATACACTTTAACATAAGTTTATGTAGACCATTGTACTCGGTGGTACGAGAGAAAGGCAGGTGGTATATGGGCCTGTTAGTGAGCCCACCAAGGCGAGCAACGAGTAATTCAAACATCTGGACCGTAAGTGCTTTTGGAACAATGACACGGACAAGCTGTTTACCGTCAGCGAGAGCGGCAGCAGCAATCGGGATGATCACGGATGATTTCCCTTCGCCCATGTTGACCTGCATCACAGTGTTTTCACCGGATCGTGGGGACATGATTTCCATCGCAGCTTCTGCCTGAGTGCGACGAATGAGAAAGTTTCCCTGAATCTGGCAAGAATGAGGAGCGGTGTTAGTAGAGACAAGCACCCAGATAGAAGAAAGCCACCTGGATTAACAGCCAATCTGGGTACTCTTCAGGATTCCACCCGTCACATCCCTCGTTCTCCAATTCTTTGAAAAAGTCGTCTTCGAGGCCGTCCAGGGCAAATCGTAGCAATCGCCGGGAGCGCTGAAGGTCCAAAAGGAGTAAGGCCAATGATATCAAGCATTTCTTCCAGTGTGGAGGGATGTCGATTAGTGAAGCAGACGCGAGATGTCGCAAGAGGACATCTGCAGTAATTGGCGGCCAATGACCAAATTGATTGAGTACTTTGCCTTGTTCGTGTGGATCGGTCGGTGTTGAACCCAGACTCGTCTGCAGAATTTTCAAAGAGTCCAGGTAGTTGACTCTGCACTGCACATAGTACTTCCTAAGTACCTCGATGCGATTCTCACTCGCCACTTTGTGAGTCATCTGAGACACCACGCGAATACATTGTGCGCTGGCCTCAAGGTGAGTGAGATATTTTCGTTGAAACGAAGAGTGCGGCCGAAGAGAGAATAATAGCTGATTCAATAGAGGGATATCATTTGATGATGTATTGTGACTTTCGCGAAGCAAGGCACCTCGGGCCGGTAGTTCTGGCACTGGACGGTTGCAAAGTAGTTGACCAAGTGCAATCTGTCTAGGTAAACACTCATTGAAAGACGCAATCGAGTGTGGAGGAGTGGCTAGTCCAGGTTCAGCGGGGAGGTTATTGGTCAAATACTTGTTGTCATCGTCATCCTCTAGAGAAGTTGGTCCAGCTGCATTTGATGGAAATAGATATGCAGCCCGTCGTGCAGCACGCTTCTCTGGCACACTGTTGACCTTTCCAAGCCGATGAGAATTGGGATTCCAGTAATATCCTTTCAGGATTTCCTCGTATGCAGCGTTGATTTGAGGATACTGAGTTGAAATCCAAACACTGGAATTCTGAAAAGACTTGAGCTCCATGGTTGACCGACACGTAGCCGACCGCAGGAGACTAAGTGCTGCCTCAGTACCCATTTTGCCTGTCAGTGGATCTGGCCGATAGCAGCTAGTCATGGCGTGCAGATAAGCAAGATGTCGTGTGCTCGTTAAAGTGCCATCCCCTATCAAGCAACCCAGTTCAGTATCCACGTCGTATGTGTAATATGATGGTTCATTGAGTTTCTGATTGAAAGGGTCGTGAGCGAAAGGGACTATATGAATCCGATCCTGATGATTTCCATGTGATCTGAAAGAGCCACTCGGTACGAGGACGCGTCTTGGGATAAGTGCCTCTAGTACAAGGGTCCTGGCAATGACTGTTTTTGGCCTAAGAACGAGGAGATTCTCTAAACCGAACAATGCACCAACACATTGATCCTCATCGTAAACCATGTCCTTGAAGTCACAGGACTCAAGTTCTTCCCTTTCATTGACAAAAAAAGACAAGCCATAACGTGGCATGGTGACAGACAACCGTTGCATCGATGCGGATTGGACAGAGTCGACGGGGGACGTGGTGATCAGGAGACTCCTAGACTGCCTCTGCAAGTCTTCATCGTCCAAAGACAGCAAGCTTTTGTCGACGCTAGTGAGACACTCGAAACACTTGGAAACCATTTCCCAGGTGGGGCTTCGGATGTCTATAAGGGCCTCGTGTCCTTTGTACATACAATATAATCCCGAGGCACACTCAATCCTCCAGTGGTCAGATGATTGTTCCCAAAGCTGCTCGAGAGGGCGTATGTCGATGGTCTTCATGGACAAATTCAACCAATGCACATGTCCATCGAGGAGCGCCGGTGGAAGGTCTCCCCGAAGTTTGCTTGAAGGAATCAGCTCAAGGATCTCGTTTCTTTGATTGTCCCATGCTCGAACCACCAAATTGTCGTCCCGCAGCGAAAAGTGCACCTGCAGGTATTTGAACCATCACGATTATGTCACGTAGGGTTGGACAGTTACCTGATGTTTAGACACCATGGGGAGGGTCGCGAAATCCATTCCTGGGAGATTGGATGATATGACACAGAACCCTTGCTACAAACGATAGTTAGGAACGTTCGTTAATATCAGAAATTGCAGCGTGTTCGCACATCACAAAATATTTCCCTAACATCATGCGGCAATCCGTTCAACGGTTGACCTTTCACTCGAAGTACCCCATCAAGCAGGTTAATGTGCACTGTTTGGGAGGATTGTTCCATGGTTGCATCACTTTCGCAAGTAAGCCACCGAGCATTTGGACACCGCAACTGCTCCCATCTGTGTGTACCTGGCTTATACCAAGCGAAAATCTTGCCAACTGCAAGGTCAACACCATAGTCTGATACATCAGCGAGGATTACATCCTTCAATATCTCCTCGAGAGCGGGAGAGAGACGACTGTCTCGTTCAAGAAGCAGTCGTGAATAGTAACAGACACCTGAAGCGTTGAATTGAGGCTAGGTCAGTGTTGAGTGCGCTTGGAATTCGCAAATTTGACACACGTTCCAAATCGGGACGAAGTGCGTGTATAAAGAAGATGCAAGAGAGTAGCGCGTCGACATCCTCTGCAGAATAGAAGACCTTGTGCAGGGTAGCGGGGTCAACGTCAAACGTGCTTCGGCAAGTGACAGCCATGTCCAGTAAGAGATTCCTGCGTTCTTCGTTCGTAGGTGCATGCGCCAGGTCATATGATAGCTCTTGCACCCAACTGAATGTCTTCCTGCGTACACTCCGAAGAAGTGCAATGCATCGGTCTGAGACTCCTTCGTTGGGGCTCGATGCAAGGACCCGAGTGAGCAGCAGAGAAACAGTGCTCATCTGCACTCCGTCGATCGACTGAGCCCTGACACCCATGATCAAGCTGTCCAGCTCGTCTAGAAGTGCGTTGCAAAAGAACGAGTCTTGAAGCTCTTGATGCCAGATCCACGTCCCTGCATTCAGATCTAGTGGTCCGACTTCGAGGGCCGCGTAGGTGAGGAGGGAGTGAACTTGGTGACGACGGAGGTTGAGAGTTCTACTGCGCAGCCCCTGGAGAATGTTGAGCCATTGGAGTGAGCCACCACTCCGCAAGTGTGCAAACGCGATGAATTCGTCGAGGGAGAGATCTGCAGGACAATCTGCTTGAGCAGACATGACGTCGTTGGGTGTGTGAAAAGTACAATTCACATATTTTTTCAATCGGTGCCAGTGTGGGAGACAAGGCCGGTGTTTGAACGAAAGCTGCTCATCGAATTGGTGCCTCCATGATTGCCAGATCGAGAGACTGTCCCGTGTGGTGGTGGAACGGAAAAAAGAATCAAGGAGCGAGTAACGGGGATACCGAAAAACATAACGTAACATCGGGTGATTTCGGGATTGGGAAGCCTCTGGATAAAAATAGGCAAAGTGAATCTGGTGGCGAAGGGGCGGCTCTCGGCGCTCGACCAGGTAAGCCTGCAATGCAGGGACACGAGCAAGTAGATGGTTTTGTTCCTCTGCGTCGATCGGTTGAGCACGAATAGAAATGTGGTTCCAGAAATGATGCAGAATGCGTGGCGCGGCAGAACGCCAGCTATGAACGCATGCCGGGCATTGCAGTTCAAATACGACGACTTTGGCGTGTAACAGCAAGGCGGGCAGTGGTGAATGGGAAACCTCTTCACTCTCAGCTAGTCGTCGCCTGGATATTTGGTATTCTTGGCATTCACCAGGCGAGCACAAGAGGCTTGCACCATCCAGCTGCGGGCTGGCCTGTCCAGCGATCTTTTTCACTGCGTCTTCTTCGATGCGAGCTTTGAGCAGCTGAAAACGCGGGGATTGGTCATAATAACGAACGGGAAAGCTGTCTTTGGTGAATTCGTTTGAAAGCACCGACCATCCCAAACGTGATTGAGAATGGCGCGCAGAGAGGTACTGGTATGCGCAAGAAAGGCGATGGAGGCTTGTTTTCTTGCGCAAGAGAAGTGTTCCTAGGCATGCAATCGGAATTTCAGGAGAGTAGTCAGCGAGCATGGGAATCTCCTTCACAACTAGCTTATCCAGTGCGACATAAAGCTCGATCGCTGTCAATAATCTGGTGGACATATCTTCCGGATTTCTCGATTTCAGCTCACAAATCTTCGTCATGTATTTATCCATCAAGATCTCGAGCTGCACACATGCCTCATCCACATTCGTGACGCAGGCAAACCAATCGTCGATGCCCTCCTCAACCAATTTCTCGACGTCATAGAGAGTAACATTGGGGTCGGCAGCATATGCTTCGTCGAAAAAAGTCCCATTCGAAGACAAGAACTCTTCAATAGTGCCGCGACGACGATGGCTGGGATGGAAGGGAGTATCTAGTTGGGGACCAGGATTTGCGAGAGCGTTGCGAATGTATTCCCCACTGTGCAGGAGCGAGAGCTGTGTGTCTCGGGTGAGTTCATCCTGGGAAGGATTCCGAAATGGAGATGGGCGAGCGTTCAGCTGCTCCCACCTGGCGTCAAGCACCCCACGAAGACAAGTGCACGTCCCCACTGCCACTTCGGAGAGCCAGTCGGGGGTAGAGGAACCAAGCTTGCTTAGACGTCGGAGAATTTTAGATAACATCAAGTGAAGTAGATCGCTTGAAAGAGTGGTATTACTTTCATCCCTTGCAAAGGTGCAAATGAAAAACAGTACAAATCGTTTGTATGAAGCACGTGCAGGAGAACGATTAACCGACGTCTGGATTGCGACCCTGATGAGAAGCCAAAGAAGCGAGCGATGCCAACTTGAAGTGTCCTCGGGTCTGCTGCTGGTCCTGAACCACAAGCCAACGTGGTCACGAACACGTTTCATGATCCGAGAGGCGTCAGCAGGGCGGCCGACACCATCCAAGGGGCCAGTCAGCAGCGCCGTATGTTTGGTTACGCGAGGAACTTCATCAGTAGCGCGATCAACATTTTGCAAGACGCCATTAAACAGTGCATTGATGTATTGTGGATCTGTGGGAGGTGGGAGAGGAAGATCCGAATCGGCAGCGTTTGGGCGAGAGATAAAATTGGCAAGTTCGAACTGGAAGTCCCCATTGTCGAACACCTCGCTGGGCGTCTCGACGGCCGACCCAGGATACGAACATGCCAGAGGCTCCAGCGTTTCCATTACAGCATCTCCGCTTGGGGACACCTCGAATGCCTCGCACAGCATACAGTTCTCCCGCTTCGTGAGGATAATCGCAGCATTTTGACGTCGGACAAAAAATGCAAGGATATCTAGAGATTGTCAGCACGGCCCGGCATCTGGATCTGTGGGAACCTGTGAACGTACCTCCCGTTTGCATTCCCCGTAACTGGGAGATAACGTGGTCATTGTCCATGTGCTCCGATTGAACAGAGGCTTGTAAGTTGTCTAACATCTTTGTTATGAGGTGCCACTGAGCCTGTTCAGAAGTTCCGCAGACGTGGGTGCCATAAGCATGGGCAGCGGCGCACACCGCACGAGCGAGCGAATGTTCGTTCTCCAGAGTATAGTCGGTGCGCTCGGGAAGTTCGACAGGAAGAAACACATGGGTAACAGCATAATTCAATGGGGTAGAAGTATGGGCGGACAATGGTGAGCTTGTTGCTTTACGATCTGGGTCATCAGAGGTAGAGGTGGTAGGCATAGTACTGCGGGTGGCGGGCCAGGCGACAGGCAAGAGCGCGAGTTATTATAGCACAGCCTCGATTGACAAACCAGACCAAAGTCGTGGCAATAATGCAACCTTTCACTTGATCACCAGTTTGATGATGCGAAATCAGTACACGTGACCATGACGCGTGCGCGTTAACCTAAAACATAATTGATGTCAGGTTCAACTTTGTAATCCCGACAAACCTCCCCAGTAGATCTTGCCTCTGTCCTTGCAGAGCAAGGAGGGCGCACTTAATTTCTCCACTCCCAGGCCCCAGGCGCCGTTCATGAATGCAGGGCATGCTCTCCTTCACCGCTCCCAGCATCATCGCGATCATCCTTTCCCTCTGTCTCGTCGCGCCGAGCGCGTCAGGAAAGATCGGCTATGGTTCCGCGGGCCTGTCTAAATACCGCACCGATGCACCCCAGACCAAGCCAATGAAATCCGCTGGAGTCCCTAAATCCACGCACGACAACGGCCTCACCGCATCATCCACAAGTGCACTGAGAGCAGCAGCGGTACGGAGTAATAGAAGCAGAAACAGAAGCATACCTCTCCGCAAAAATATGACGAAAGCGAGGACTGGCGCGGGAAAGACACCGACACGGTCGCGGGCGGCCACGCCCACCAAGCGGCGACGTCAGAATGAACAGCCCACACCAGAGCCAACGGGGGGAGAGTCTGCCTCGACGACAGTGTACGTTTCTGGACCGAATACGTTCGCACTGCTGCTACCTCAGAATCCAGGCGGTGCGTACCAGTCAGTTCCGTCTCCGCTTGCCATGATTCCTTTGTTCGTAGAGTTGGTGTCCGATGCAGAGGAAGACGGTATTGCATACTGTACGGATGGAAGTGGGTGCGGAAACTCTTTCCCGAATGGGTTCATCACAGGAGCTGCGTACTCGGCAGCAGTGGATGGATCATACGTACAGGTGGGCGTGGTCATTTGAATTATCAACTGCGATGAGTGGACTTGTCAGAGGTGTTAACGAACTACTGCTGTTTATTCAGATAACAGGTTGCATGGATGCCAGCAAGTTCCCCTTTGCGGACAATGATGATGGCGGACAGTTTGACGTCCGGTACCCCAACGGTGCGCAGTGCAAATTTGGAGGTTATGGAGCAAGTTTCATCGAACAGTAAGACGTTTTTCAATGCGCGTGTCACATTGGTTGTTGACCATCGACGTAACGTTGCGCATCGTGTCCATGTTCAAAAGAGTGGAACCGTCTGCAAATCGGTTTTGTTTGCGATGCTGCAGGGACGCAAATGATCAGGAAAATTGTAATTCGCACCAAGATCGAGCTGGATGCCCCGTGGCGGTCCCGGGCACCTACGAATTTGGGGAGGTTGGATGTTCCTAGTTAGTTTTGTACGTCAGATAATAATCTCATGCCACGCTGGATCGTGGCCGATGGCACACGAGCCTTCTGGTGTGTAGCTGTTTGTAAACATGTGGACCGCTTTTCGAATCCTCTCGTGCTCCCACATGTTGGACACTCCAGCTCCGTCCATTGTAGGTTCTGTAGCAACAAAGATAAGTGGCGCATAGGAAAACTACCCATCAGACTATGTCGATGATTGGGGTTGGACGTTCGCGTTGGACTCCGATTAATCGATTCAAGTTACTGTTATTGTCATCACGTGATCGCGTTCCGTTCGACATGTAAACCCCACTTCCTGGGTCCTTCTTTGCCCGCCACTGCAGGGTCTTCACATGTCTACCCAGCCATCAAAATCTGTGTACTTGAACCGCGAACGAAAGCACAGACCCGTTTGCATTGTTTTCTTTCCGCAACAGATTGCTACTAACTCCTTCCATGTAGGAGGTCCTTCAGCTTTACGCGCCGCGATGTCCCATGTCCCAACTTTCTGACCCGTATCGCGTCACTACGGCTAACCCAGATCCTGCGTTGGTCCACCTCGCAATTCCCATCGATGTCATTGTCCTTTACAAATACGCAGACGAGCACAATTTGACTGAGTAAGTACTTCCCCCACCTTCCCAATATAATATCTCCCAAAACATGTCCGTAGCAACGGAACATCTGTCGCAAGACGTCCAGTTTGAACTCGATTTTGGCTGGCCGTTCGAACTCACCGCCGACTGTGGTATAATCCTCGGGCTCTATAACAACCATACGATGGAGGAGAAGATGCTTATTAACGAGGATCAAGAGGATATCATCCAAATGGTGCAAGAAGCGCTCGGATTGGATAAGTCTGTGCGGCCAAAGTATTTCGATGCCTATGATCCATGGGAGCCCGACGACTCAGACGAGGACATTGACTAGGTGAGTTCCATTCCTTGTGTTAATAAGGACGGTGACTAACACACAACATGCATGAAGGAGATGGCCGCCTTTGTAGCACAACTAGCTGTGCTTCGCCTTGGTTTTGCCATCCATGTGTTAGCTGAAATGTGAAAATCACCATTGTACACTGATTGTACGTCTAATCAAATTTGTTTGACCGCTGTGGTGATCGACCCTTTCCTCGTACGTACTCGCCGCCTGCACCGTTGAGACCCAACTTACCCTCTTCCGAGTCCCTACGTATAGTCGATCCTCGGTATTCCTCCTTCATATCACATGCATAGCAAGTAGGGCACCGATGTCGTGGCCAAAATTGGTTTTGCAGGTTTCGTCTATGTCTACCGAATACTCCAAACGCACTATACCGAGTTGGCTGCTCCGGACCATCTTCCGTTTGCGGATCCGTACATCAACCTTGACGGGTTGTACTGTTCTGGGAGAATCAATTCTTCAAAGATTGAATCTTTTGTCAACAAGTCGCGAGTTGCTGCACAGGTATTTAGCGACCGCCCTCATGAACCACGACCAAATGGGCGGGAGATAGTGTTGGATCGGTATGGGACGTTGTCGACAACGAGTCACGAGGCACTTACAGGTTGATGCAACCGTATGTTTATTTATCTTGGCTTGCTATTACCGTCACCGTGCTAGCTGACTTACTGATACTCGTCCAGACGCATACCATACTGCAGTTTCGGGCGATTGATTTCGGGATGGAGAAATGTTCACTCGCAATTCGTATACCCTACTCGGATGATGAGTTAGAATGCGGGGCCCATTTTTCCCTCGGCGAAAGCTCGAAGCTTGACATCTATACCCTTGCCGAATCGAAATCCATCATGTCTAAAAGTTCTCCTGGGTTTCGCGTCCACCTCGCATGGCGAGAGTGACCACCGTGGAACTGAAAGCAGGGAAAGAAATTACTGTATCCTGGTTTGCTTGTCCGTGGAACAGTCTGCATACGTTCGAGATTGCGTGCGTTGATGAGGGAACGGAGGATTGTCAAGGCTTGGGGTGAGTGTCATACGTTGAGATTGTAATGCACGCTCATGTGGTGGCACAGGTGCCTCTATGTACCAACATCAGCCTACAGTTGATAATTATAACATATAGTCGGAACTAGTTGTGCTTCAAGTTGCAGCGCAGTACACATTCATTCATATCACTGAACTTACATGCCACTGTCAAAGGAAGTACTACGACGACAGGTCAGGGTCGGGGCTGTTTAACTGCATTTCCGAGTTTGCCTTGACACTGGAGTCGATACTCGGCACTCCCTCGCCGGAGGTCATGGGCCGCAGTCCAATGGCAGAGGTTGAATTAACCGTACAGCGTTGCCATGCTTTGCCATCGGCGATGCGTATGATGATCATCTGGGGAGAGATACACTGCGTTCGACCAGTTGTCAGTTAATCATAACGAGACGCGCGAAAAATCACACGTAAGAACGAGCAAGACTCACGGTAAACATCACATAGATCGACATGAAGAGGATCGAGATCCCGCTTCCCATCCCGTACGAAACCAAAAACGAAATCCCCGCCACAGCATAGGGCAGTGCACTTTCCACAATAATTGGGATAGTACCTGCGTATCTCATCATCTCCTTCCCCCTTGCGGTGTGGCGAGTAGAGTGCATCCCCACTCCTAAATACGCAATCCGTGCGCAGATCATAGCTGAGACGAGGACGTTAAGTCCGATGGATATGGCAGCATAGGTGACACCGATGTGGGCAGCGAGACCGACGAAGAAGTCGC
Organism: Boletus coccyginus; assembly: GCA_025782845.1. Classification (NCBI taxonomy): domain Eukaryota; kingdom Fungi; phylum Basidiomycota; class Agaricomycetes; order Boletales; family Boletaceae; genus Boletus; species Boletus coccyginus. The sequence continues at coordinate 115,376 of JAHZSR010000075.1, forward strand.
CGGAAGGAACGCCAGAGGTGTAGAGCTCAAGGATCCCGAAAACTAGGCGGGGACAAGAAAGGGGTGAGGTGAGGTGAGATATCGTTAGGAGGGGATAAGGGATTACATGTGAACACGTACTGAGAGTCGCGGTCCAGAGGACGGACGGGAAGATCAAGACCAAGAAGCTATTATAGACGACAAAGCATCGATAGATCTACATTGAATAAGTATCCATCTAAGCCTCAGGATACACTTGACCCACCAGAAGAGCATCACTCATCAACTGCAAAATAATCGATGCAGTAGTCCCCATTGTCTGATACCACACAGACGCATACGTCGCGAGGTACCCTGCAGACCCACCCTCGAATCCTGCATTCGCAATCCACATCTCTTGTCCAAATACGGCCTGGACGGCGACAAATATTGTTATGAAGAAAAGGAGGGCAGTGCTGAATATCGCAAAGAAGTGATTGGTACGGGTGTGTTTCGGGTCTGCGCGCAACGATTGGATCGTCTTGATGTACAGGACGAGCTCAACACCTGTTGCATAGCATTCGACAATCAGCGCAACGCTTGACAGCACCAACTCCCAAACAAGGAGTACCGTGAGCAGAGAGGAAGAGAGTGACTGACTGACCGTACAAGATGCCATTGAAAGTATTGCCGACGTAGAACGAGTTTTGGAAGAGCGAGTTGGATTCAGACATGGTTGTTTTGGCCTGAGGTAGCGATCGTCAACGTAGAGCTGTTCGAGTCCGTTCCCTTCTTCGAGTGCAGTTGTGAGTGGACCACGAGGCAGTCAGGCTCTGAGGGAGCCCCACTCCCACAAACCAGCGGTCGAGGGCCATATTTTTCAATGTTCGGATCGAGCAGTCAAGGCACAAAAGGATCCGGTGGTAAATCGGACACAGGGAAACTCCCCGCCCTGTCGCTTGTCCCATGGCCCTCATCTGTCGGGTTGCATATTAGAATCAATAAGAATCTATGGATAGAACTATAACGTTACGACGTGTGCTCGTGATTCATAATTCGTTGCCCATGTGATCCGAGAGCTGCAATCGGGAAGTAAAATACACAAACAAATGATTGGCTGTGTAAGGAGGGGCCGTAAATAGTCATCTTACAGCTTCGGCGTCAGTTCCATTGTGGGGAGACTGAGCAACAGGGTTATGTACCTCGGGCCCTAGGTTGTTTGGGGATAGTCCGAACCATCAATAGAAATCCCGAGCTCCATGTGGGGGGATTGCAGAGTCTAAGGGAACGGGATCTTCGCTTCCCTTTCTCATCAAACCATGATGGAATTGTTGCGATGCAGCATAGACGACGGCTCATAGCGACTTGACACCAGAACTAATGCCCCATGCATGAAAATTACACGTGCACGCCTCGAATCGTGTCTGTCCTGGCGCCGACGGTCGTCCGCTCTATGCTAACACGATTCATGTAACCAGGGCGACTGGTAGATTGACCCTTCCCCATCATCGGAGCCTGGAGGTGATGGAATATGACAAAAGTATTTGGACTCTCACACAAGTAAGAGGCAAGTGACTTGCTTTGGGTGGCCTCGGACCCGGGTAGCCGAGCTCCGAACGTGGGATCATGGTCTGTGATTGTTCGCATCATATTGTGCCTGCCGAATTCCAGATCACGACTAATGAGGCTCACAAGGCCACGCCCGACCCGCCTAAACCACTCCCATCAGCCAGGACATCCGTGGTATGTCGATGATCCAGCTCCTACAGGCGCTTGACTTGGCAGGCGGACAGAAAAGTTTAGCAAAACGACGGTGCCAAGGATATTTGGGTTTGTTGAGTCTTTCTGACCTATGTATGCACGCATCAGCGACCAAGATGATGATCAAGGCAACGGGCAAATCCAACCGGACTACACTGAGGTTGGGCTGCAGTGTCTAGAACGTACAAACGAAAAGCGTTGTCCGACATGCGCACATCAGAGGATACAAATCACCTGCCGAAGCTTTTCGGATTCATGGTGGTCATGAGTTATTCTACTTTGTACCTCCGCCGCCCTTCTTGGCCTTTCTCTCAGAATGTCGTCAATGCGTGATGTGCGACGGGAAGAGTCGGACGAGAGTGTTTTGTGATGTTTTCCCTTCGTCCATGGAGACCACCTGCCTCTATGCTTATACATACCATTGAGTTTTCTCGCCCAGCACCAGCCAACGAAGCGGTTGAGTATCACAAGACCGTGTTCAATGGGAGCTTTGAATTCCCTTTCGTCTATCGCGGTGCTCCGACTCAGGATATCGATCACGCATGGAATCAAGTATCACGAGATGGTGAATGTATGCCCATTGCTATGGCTCTAGTTTACTCGTGCGGTGTAGCATGAGCACATTGACCCTAATACTGCTATAATCCATGCTACTTTGATAGCGGGATTCATCCGTGTTTCGGAGAAGGATCTCGAGAGGATGGGATATGGAAATACGTCACGATCGCACATGGCGAGATACAGAGAAGAGGTTGGAGGGTAGTTGGCTACGGTGGAAGTGTTTCATCAGTTGCATTGTTTGGTGTGTGGTGCACTCCCCAAGTTTCACGTTTGGCCGGCTGAGCGAATAACTTGCATGTCTGTGGCGACAAACGGGCATAGAATCTGCTTCGCAAGGTCACGAATCGAGAATATTATGAGAAGACCGACCCAAGTTTTCAACATCCGCCAGGACCCATCTAGGTGTTTCACATCCCGTTCTTTCCTTTGGAAAAATAGACGGCCTGCAAAAGGTACATCGGTAGACCGCTGCGTCAAATTCCTGCGCCAAGCACTGATGTGTTCTGCGGACGTGGCGATTATCACGTACGACTGGGCAGAAGGCCATGAAGAGCCGTACCCAGATTTTAACACGAAGCACCAATGTAGAAATTTTGAGAGTGTATTGAAGTGGGGAAGAGAACATCTCGTGAACGTCCCAGTTAGTCGGCTGGGACGTGTAGGGGACGAGGTAGATTTGATGGAGGTCCCATGAGGGCATCCACGGTGTTGTCCACCAGCACTGAACTAGTGTTGCAGTTTTTTCGTGCTGCCAAACAGGCATGTAATACAGTAATATGTACAGTAAATAAAACGCATGTACGTACCCGTCAATCGCACTCATGTGCACCTCTCCCAGCTTTGATGGCATCCGGACTCTGGAAGTACAGAAAAGAAGCCCGTCTAAAACGCCCTTCGTGAATCTCTTTGACCTGAGACAGCCCGAGACAGGACTGTGGAACCCCTTCATCATCACTGCTCCGAATACGGAGTCGATACCTTCGACCCGGGTTTCTTAGCGATCTGCGGCTGGTAGTACCAAGGTTTGGACAATATATTGTAAGGGTTAGTGGTGTATTTTACTGGAAAGATCATGCATACCCGCTCCGTGGTCCTCCGGGTAGTAGTTTAGAGAGAGTGAAGGATGTCGATGATACATGATGGTTGCTAACAGGTATGTACAGTAATCCCATCTGAATCGGTATCGTTGGAAAATAATCAAACGAGAAAATAAATATTTTGGTTTCCTACAACCACAAGCCTACCGTGTTGTCGGGCTGCCAGAGCTTTTCTTTGCTCCCTACCTCCTTTTCCCAAGTTGGAGGGTGAAAACAGGTACGACACTGCACCAACTCAGAGCTGGCTTGCAATGTAGCTGGTTTTACGCCACTGCCCACGTCCCACGTTTGCTCCTGGAGGAGCAGCTTCTTGAAGTTGTGCCTGGGCAGAGGGTCCCTTAACCTTTGACCACGACAGAAGTCCTCTGGTACGGGCTCCATGGGAAACTGTCGCTCGTGTATCTGTGATCTCGCATCGCGCCAAGAAACCAGAACGTCTAACGCGCTCACCGAGCAGTAAGTTGCTTGGCCATCTATCATCGCGTGTTCAGCTATTGACCATTGTTTTACAGAAAGCAACCAGAGGAGTCGCCGACCGACGATGCAAAGAAGACCGTGAGGTGGGTGGTTACTACTAACTGGTTCTCGACCGTTTTTCTGATGCTTATAGACCCAGTGGGGATACCGGTCATGGCCCACCAGTTCCTCACCTACCCAGTGTTCAACCTACTGCAGACGATACCAACCAGGGGCTGGTTGATGACGGAAAGCGAGCAGAATCGATTCATGTACCCACCTCTCCTTGGCCAAGGGTCATCCTGGATCTTCCTGTCGACTGGGTGGGCCAAAGAGACAAACCGATCGACATCAGCACCACCGCCACCCGCTACCTCTTTCGCTTCATTGATTGTAATCAACTCATACAACACAAGCGGTTGCAAATCGTAGAACATTCACACCTGTCTGACGCCACATACGTACCCGTGTCGTACATCTGGCGCGGAAAACCCACCGAGCTCGAGGCAGTGCCAACTTTTCAGGTTGCAGGCGCTCTCAACGCAAATCCCGTCAGCGTTGAGGTTCTCCATCACACATGCCTTGTCGCGGAAAGGGAAGGTGTCAACTATTTGTGGCTCGATCTGGTGTGTATCATGCAGTCGGACGACGACGATAGGGCCTGGCAGATCGAGCACATGTACGACTTGTATACGCATTCCACTCTCTGCATCATCCTTCCCGCGGGTCTGCAATACATCCCGCGCCTCGACGAAGAGACAGGATGGATCCATCGTGGATGGACGCTGCAGGAAACATTAGCTCCGAAGCGTACCGTGGTTTTGTTTCAGTGGAGCTTCGGCTCAGGTAAGGAGTTTTGAATAATCAAACACATGTATTTATTTGACGCTTGATATTCTATGCAGGGTTCGTTATTACTGGCCCGGGTTATGGGCCACATTGCACCGTGACAGAAGTTGTCCCAGGGCATCTCGCCATTGCTGCTGCCAAGGATGTCATCGATGCATGCGTAATAGGGTTCATGTTCTTCTTTCGCAAATTTCCCGGAAATGATCCAGACGTTCATCCATTGTTCATGATGAAAGCGAAGATATTCGGTCAATTGTCTCCAAACCTGCTATCGCTCGCCGCTGCGATGGATAATGTGATTGGCGTGGAACAAGACGTTCGGGAACACGCTATCTGGCAGTGTGCCATGATGCGGAATACATATAACCCCGTCGACATGGTTTTTAGCATCATGGGTCTGTTTGGCGTGACTCTTCCAGTCAAGGCTTTCGCAAACCATGATCGTGTAGGAGCCACCATAGCGCTCGCACGGAAGGTACTCGAAAGCGGAAAAAGTGCAAGTTGGCTGGGGATATCATTTCGCTTGCCACCATGTCGATATCTCGCCACTTTTCCTGTCTTCCCTCGCACCGGCCTTGCAGAAAAGGCGCTCGTTCGTACCAAAGATGGTCTTCAAGAGATGGCGGATTTCATGGACTGCGAATTTCCGAATTCAGATGCGCTTCAGAGCGGCATGCCGACGGGGACGATGGACGAAAGTGGTTATCTCACCTTCACAAGTCGATACGCATACGTTGTCCCTGAGCCTCAACAGGATGAGAGCAGCTCTACGGTAAACATGTTGAGAACGCTCCATAGGGAAGGAACACTGATCTCGGGTCCTATTCCAGGACTTGCTTGTCAAGGCCGTCGATGGCACTGTGTGGAAGGTGGTGGAGTCGCCGCCCACGTCCCCGCTCACCTTCGCTGTCGTTGTCGGATGGTTCAACGAGTACACACCCGGACAGACATTGGCGCTCCATTATTACTGGATCAAATTAATGCTCATACAGGAACACGCACCTGGGAAATCGCATATCGTACTCTTCGGATCGATGAACCAAAAATTCCGAAAGGATGTCATGACGTGGAAGACACGCCAGTTTACCGTCGGAGGACCAGATCCACTACCACAGGGTCAACCACGCGCCGGTGATGAGAGCAAGGAAGAAGGTGAGATAGTAGAGGATATCAGGGACGGTATGGGATTCGAGATGCGGCAGATGGGACCGGAGGGACGGTCTTATAAGAGTTGGAAAGACTTGAGTGGTCCAAGGGCAGCCAAAGCTTGGTCACAGCTCTCGTTGGAGAAGTTTTACACGACAATGGATAGAGACACGCGTCTCCCAACGGCGTGGTCAGAGGAAGGACTCTTCTGAGCAGACGGGTGTTTGTGCATTCTTGCCTATTATTTAAAATGTCGTGGCCTCTAAAGCGACATCGTAGGAGTTAGCATCGATCTGTTGGGGACCGACGGTAGTAGGCGTTCATTCAAACAGAAATAAAGTGTTACCACTCCGTGCGCTTGACCTCGGTGTTGCAAAGAAAAATCTCCACCTCCAGGTGGACGGGTTCCGCCTGACAATCATAACAGCACTTGGCAGTGAGCAAGGCGACATCCCTAGACCCACCGTCGAGCTCTGCCGGGTCGTGAAGATCAAGTGGGGTCGTGAAAATAAGTTTAGCTCGTTCATTAACCATGCGAGCAGAACTCAGGATGACTCTGCCAATGAGCACGACCGAAGGCGCTTAATCGAGTTGACGTCCTCGCTATTGGGCTTTCGTTCCTCGTGGATTGCGTCATCCATAACATTACAGATACTAAACGTCCGTCCGTGAGTACATACGTGACAACCAGAGCGAACCATCGTGATAATTTTACAACCGTGTGTCCCAATATCTACCATGAACAACACCGACGATCCATATGCGCCAAGTGCCGCGTTTTTTCGTAGGCAAGTTCGCCCTGTCTGGTGATACCAAAAAAAATGCAGACATGCAATGATCCAACGAACAAAGAAAAGGTGGATGTGGAGGTGAATGTGAAAAGAGCGTGTGCGTGTAAGCGAACGCGTTCTCGATCAAGCTTTTCCAAACACGAGCTTGCCCGTGCTGTGGCCGTTACTGTGCTTCTCCACCTCGATGCCAATTAGCCTTGTCTTGCAATGCAACCAGTCCAGACGACGGACGCCGCCTTCCCATCCGCCACCCATCTTGGTGCATCGCTTTTCGTATGCGCGAGTCACCTTGCGCTGAGCCCGGCTCCCGTGGCCAAGAGCCTCCCATTCCTGTGGGGTTACTCGCGTCAGGAGTGTCGTATGCAGAGAATAGAGCAGGTCCAGGTTGGTGATGTTCGATGACCGACTGGATCTGCTGGACGACCCGCCAACGTAGAATCCGGTGCCGCTCGGAGATGAGGTAGAAGGGCCAACGATGACTGGCCATGGGAACTTGTCAGAACGGAGCACCAGACGCGAAGCTGCTGATGTCGGCGGGTCTGTGGCCGGCTGCGAGAGCGTGTGCGCAGGGATGGCTGTATGTGTCGTATGATCAAGGACGGTACGCGAGGAAGGAGTGTACGTGACGTCATATGAAATAGGTGCGCTGTGGAGTCGAGTTGAAGCGAATAGTGGATGCATGTGTAGCGAGGTTGGGTGGTGTGGAATTTTGGGTTCTGCGCTGCCAGCGTCTGGTGGATGTGTTGGTGGATCAGTCAAAGTAAGCGAATCGCTGTGAGCATGATATGACGTACGAGAATACATGGATCCTGTGACCGAGGACATGCTGCCCTGCCAAGCTGGATTATGTCTCAAAGATGGCCGCCGTTCATATCGCACATGATGCGAAGAGCTACCAACGGATGATCCAGGAGGTGCGGATCCAGGAAGGAGTGATGAACTCGAGTTGGTCCGAGACGATGGCCCAAATGATACGGACGGTGTCATGGACGGGGTGCGGGGCATAGCATAATGCGCAACTGTATCCATAGAATGTCAGTCGGTAAAGGGTGGGAGCACAGGTAAACACGTACGATGCTCAGAAGACTTGTAACTGGCACGCCGGTACAATGGCGCCCGTTCAACCTTGGACGAAGTCCCATACCTCACTTCGCCGGAAGAACTGGATGCTTGTGCGGCCGTGTCAAAGGCATTGTACCGCAATGGGGAGGGATTGGTGGTGCGAGCAGAGTAACTGTTGCTACGCTTGGTCTTCAAGCGCGGTGGGGAAGTAGGTCCACCAGAGGCTGCACCCGCAGTGGCATAGATATAGTTCGGCGTTGGCTGGGAGCGAGAGCGCCAGTGAGACTTCGAGGACTGTTCACGGGAAGGAGAGCTATCACGAGAGTGTCCGCCAAAGATGTAGCGCAGGTAGGAAGTCATAGTGTTTCGTTTAGTGTTTCGTGAAAAGGTCGTACGCCGTCAACCAGAGTCTGAGCTCACTGGGTGGAGAATGGATAAGCCCAGTAGTTGGCGTCCGACTACTTATATACGCGTGATAAGAAGATTTCAGGGTCTGGAACGACATTGCAGGTTCTAGACATGTTCCAAAGCGATGAATTGAAGTAAGAGGACCCCCAGAAAAAATGGCGGGCTGCTCCGCCGTGGTGCCGGTCCAGGATGTTTAGGATGGTCCCATGCTGAAAACGCGACACGGACAAGGACCCTTGATGGCAGTACGACCGATTATCACGTCTTCGATTTGTCCGGAATGTCCGTGCAATCGATAAGCGTATACAGTCATGCGACCGGCATGGACCACTCGGAGACAGAGGGTGGTCTCAGGGGACGGCTGAGGTAAACGTGAAGCGGGCCGTGGCGGAATGTGGCAAGTGTGATTGAATCGGCGTTTGTGTTTAGTTCATAGGTCTGCCTTGAGGCGTATTGAGTTTGATCATCACCCTTCAGGCGCGAAGTTCCCGAGGGCGCATGGCGACCGCATGTTAGCCATTTACGGCCATGGCGGGTGCGACGCGACCGCCCCATTCGCACATCCCATCGCTTGGCCAGCGCATTTTTAGGACGGGACCTCAACATCAACCCGCCAAACATGACTGGACTCGCTTGCCTCGTGGGTGTTGAGTCAGTTTTTACGGTGCTTTTCAACGGCCAGCCAAGCTTGTGGTATGGCGACAGGGCAAGATACGCAACATTGGTAACCGCGAGCGATTGTCGTCGGGGGAAACCGGTGTCGGGGAGAGCGAAATGAACACGTGTTGGATTTGCTCACATGTGCTGCGACTCTGGTCTAGAACTGCCCGATACACCAACGCGATGGATGCACCCTAACTAAGTACATACTCTGCTGGCGGCCAGGAGGCACGAAGTCATTAAACAAGCTACCCGAAATGAAGATGATGATTACTCTCCTGGTCGATCGCTGATCGTACCCTTTCAAGTTCGCGTTCCCCCCTCACGCGGGATGGATGCGTCCAAAAACTTGCTGGGAGACCAACTGAACCTCCATTCCGGATTCACCTTACCAGTAGCCAGAGTTATAACAAATGCTCACTGTCGGTGAGAGGACCGACCGACTTTGGGATCGGAAATCGGTCGGGTGCTATCCCGCTGCTCGCTAACTCCTAAGGCTTGACCACGCTGCGCTTTGATCGCATCATACCCTTGCAGAAAAATGGTATTTGGGTCAAAGTAAGAGGGATCCATGCTGTGTGGCGGGACACGTCGTCCGATTGAATTCGAGCGGTCTCGAGGCGTAGGAAACCCAACTTAGGAATAGCAAGGACACTGAGTACTTACTGTTCCTCGGAGGAATTCGACCGATGGCAGGTTGTTTGGTTTCTGGTCCAAACAAATGACAAACCTAACTCAATAACTGACATTCATCAGCAACGCTCAGCGACGACCATGAGCCCGACGTTTGGAAAATTTCTGAGCAAGCTTAGGCATATTGGCCCTTCGCAAGCAGGACCATCCGTAGATTTGGGTGATACCGCCACTGACGAACAGGTTTATCGTTATCGAAAGCAGAGGGGTGTGAACCTCGGTAAGGGGCCGCTCTGTTCACGCATTGAACTTGGTCACCGAGCAGATAGGGTGCTGGTTTGTCCTGGAGCGGTGGATCGCAGAGACACCGTTTGTGCACGCGGTATCTCCCGGGCAGAGCGACTTGGATGTCGCCAAGGGTCCTCACGCAAAGGAAATCTTAGAGCACCATTGGGATACGTGGATTACAAACAAAGATTTCGAGTGGCTCGCTGCCAGGGGCATAAATGCCGTGCGGATCCCAGTACGTTTTGTGCTCTCACCTTGGCATACCCCCCACTAGACCACACATACAGATCGGTTATTATCACTTATGCAGTCTTGATCGTTCATTACTGGCAGGGACGAATTTTCATGGTCTTGACAGTGTATTTGAGGGCGCTTGGATCCGACTTGTGCGGGCAGTCGAGACCGCTCAGTCCTATGGCATCGGTGTTCTATTCGGTCTGCGATTCGCTCCTTCCCGTCCAACCTCCTAATGTGACCTACAGACTTGCACTCTGCTCCCGGGAAGCAGAACAAAGATTCTCACTCTGGGACTTCTACTCCCACAGTCCTATTCGACACTCGATCCAATCTAGAGCTTACCGTCCGAGTCCTTCACACTCTGTTGTCTGCCGTGCGGTTGCTGCGCTCGGAGCATGATCCCCCGATCAACAATATCATTGGAATCGAGTTACTCAACGAGCCCAAGCCGTCGTCCCATTCCACGCTGAAGGACTGGTACGGAAAGGCGATAAAGCAACTACGCGCAGTCGACCCGGGATTACCTATCTACATATCCGATTGTTGGATGTCCGACGATTATGCCCACTTTGTCAAGTCGCTTCCTGAATCTACCGCACCGATCTGTCTAGACCACCATCTCTATCGCTGTTTTACGCAAGAGGATATCTCGACGCCAGCTGCACAGCACTCCACTTCACTGATGGATCCTAATGCACCGACGCCGCAGACGTTCGCACGCGTAGCAGGAGTACTTGAGGGTGCTGGTGGTGCACTTGTGGTTGGGGAATGGTCCGGCGCGCTGAATCCCGGTTCGTTGCAAGGTCCCATAGACGAACGAGAAGAACGAGCGCGATATATCGCCGCACAGCTCGCTCTGTTCGACCAACACTGTGCTGGATGGTTTTTCTGGACGTACAAGAAACAATACCATGGCGATCAAGGGTGGTCCTTCAGGGATGCAGTAGGAGCAGGCGTGTTTCCAGACCGTGTCGGCCTGTACCCAAAACGGGATGCTCCCGTTCACGATCCAGATCGACTGGGGAGGAAGGCTGCCGCATTGGGCCGGGCTACAGGTTGGTCCAAATTCTGGCTCTTTCGCATCCATTGTTCCTCAGGATTGCTTCGAAGGCCAACATACTTCCTATTGGGCTCAGTACCCCGGACATTACGAACATTGGCGTTTTAGCAGGGGATATGACCAAGGTTGGGAAGACGCTTACCGATTTCTTTTACACAGGGTGGCAAACCAGCATGTGGTCTCTGAGCTCGGATTCAAGGGTACATGGAAGAAGAAGAGGGCACGTGACCATGGTATTGAACACGGATTTAGCAATAATCTTTGGGAATATGGTAAGGCATGCGGGCAGTCTTGGTTTCATTCCCCCCCCTCCTTGCAGGTATCTTTGGCTCGGCTGGACTGACGTTACTTTTCTGCCATTTCAGAACATGGTTATGTGCAAGCCATTCGCGATGCAAACCTTGACTTCCAGACTGTGCACTGCTGAGGTGTGCGATTCTCGCCGTCCCCTGGCCAGATTCGGAAATTTGGAACGGACGTATTCCTGCTGCATGCATTTATATTCATAGCAGTTCTTGTGATCTTTTCTCCTTGCCCTACCACATTTTAATGTATTGGAGGGGTTGCGGTTCGCAGATAGACACATGACGCCTGGTCCCTCCAGTGCCTTATCGCAAGGGCGCTCGGCAATCTGCTTGCTTGTGTGTCAATTCAAGTTGGCCGCCGTAACGCATCACAACGTCCCTCTTACATAAGGCCCCTACCATCACAGCTGAAGTTAGAATAACCGACTCGACCCTTTTGCATTCGCACCGCTTCGTCCACTCGGTCGTCACAAACAATGGGAAAAAATCCATTTACAAGGCACACAGCGCGAGGTACATGCAATATAGATGTCGTACAGTACATGAGCAAGGGTAACATATATGTACGTCATAACATAATATATCATTGTCCCTTTAATGTCTCTAGTAGATATAGTAGATGGGTATATGGGGGACTATGTATCACCAGAAATATCCACATTCGCCGTCGTGAGAGACGCGGCATTTAGGCAGTGATTAGTCTCCAGTGGTAGAAACCATCTTCATCGTGCGTTCTAATCAACCCTCTGAAGACGTGTCTCTCCAGTAGGTAGTCGATGCGCTTCACTCCCTGGCTCGCCACCACCTCCGCTGATGATGGCGCACTCCGGCATCTCCGAGTGTACGCGCGCGCTATCGCGGTCTCCTCGGATAGGCTGACCCTAGCCCAGTCTTGATGAGTGATCTGCCTGTGAAGCGAGGAGTGGATCATGTAGAGGACGTCCCCAAGCGTGATTGGGGGCGGCGCGGTAGGAGCGGTGTATCCATCATAATGAAACTCCAAGTCGATCGGCCATTGTGGGATGGCATCGTGGGAGATGCGCATCCGCGTGACAGACGGGTACGTCGCTGGCTCATGGAGTTCGTCCGCAGAGATAACAGCAGACTGTCCAGGACCGACCCATCGGAGGGGAGCAAAGGATGGCGAGGCAAGGTCAAAGTAAAAGTCCGTGCGGGGTGCCTCTGCGTTTAGGATGGGGTGGATTTGGAAGTGGGAAGACGTGCTGGCCCATGGAGAGGCGGGTTCCCATGGCCGAAAAGCCCCGTTAAAGGATCGTCTTCGGTTTTGCGCATCTGTGTATGGGGCGGAAAGGAAAGGGCTGGGTGGCATCCCGCCGTGCCAGGATGGTCTACGGGCACGGGGAGGGGGGGTCCAGTAGGAATCATCGAAATGTACACCGTGGGGTGTGTTGGGTCTGAGATACGGGGATGACGAGCGGTATGGGGAAGAAGGGTAGAGCGTAGCAGGGGGGATGAAAGGCGAGCGTTGTGTGTATGTGCCGTACCCGAGATACGGAGTGGGCTCGAAAGCCGAGGGGGTATAGACGTATGGACCAGACATGATGAGGGTTATGTTCGTGTGGGGTCGACAGAAAGCGGAGGTATATTATATCTGAAAGATAGGCGGCCTCGGGCACAGCCTTCTATGGCGGAATATCTGCACAAATAATGCATCACGAATTTTTTACTCCATCGCGTCGCAAATTCTTGCCCGTCACGAAATTTCGACTCCATCACGAAATTTCAACCCACCGCACCGAAATTTTGCCCTGTTGCGCACCATAGTAAGAAGGTACCACAGTTTTTTTTTGTCTACGATGTAGATATAATGTCTAGTATCGACATAAATATGTATTCTATCAGCAGTACTAGTGATCTGGCTTGGCTTGAAAGCCCCAGCTTTGGCCTATAGATATTCCGGGCCACGGCCTGGTACCGGGCCTACCCACGGGTCGCCTGGGGCGTGAGTGCACAGCGTTGGATGAGGCTGTGTGGACGAACGCGAGCGAGCGAGTGCGCATGTCTGCATGGGCGAGAGCGCGTGCGCACGGTGAGGCCGCCTTGGGGCATGACAGCTCGAGCAGGCAGGCAATGATTGACCTGCGGGTGCGGCCCGCAAGACGTGGCAGGGGGGTGGTGACGATGACGGGGTTGGGGCTGCATTTGGGACACACGGGTGGCGACGAGGGGCAGGGGTTGGCCTGCACGCGGTGGGACACTGCCCGTACTACGAGGTTGGCAGTGGCGGACTCGGGCGGTTGACGCCGACACGATCTTGACCGCGACCTCGCGACGCATCGCTGCCGTTTCTGGCAGCTTAGTCAGCACAGCCCACGCGACTGAGAGGTCCTATCGACGATGCTGGGTGTGATGGGCGGAGATGCCGATGACGTTGGGGACATCAGCAACAAATACATCGGCTTGGGGGTACTAGTGGGTCGTGAACGCCGTGGGTGGAGTCGAAATTTCGTGACGGACAAGAATTTGCGACGCGATGGAGTAAAAAATTCATGATGCATTATTTGTGCAGATATTCCGCCATAGCCTTCGAGGTCAGCTGTCGCAGGCGTCGTCATCGAGTCACCGCACAGCCTGTCCCTGGGACATACCGCACAGCCACAATGAGCGGACTCGGAGTGGTTTACTGCCCGAGTGAGCTGGCGATGGGGCACAGCGTCTCGCCACGGTGCTATCTTAGCTGTCGCAGTCGGTGGTCGAGTCTTGCCAGGTGACAGCAAGCTGCGCGGCGGGACCGCAAATTAGTCCGCCAATGACTCACCAGTCTGTCAGACAACGAAAGCCGCTGCTGCGCCTATCAAATATGGTATATTTAAATAGTGGAGAAGTGGATCACAAGATCTAGAAGCTGCGATGATAGTAAGACGATGTTGCAGCGCCGAGGATGATTAATCAGTGATCGATGATCGATGATCATGGACGCCGACGCCGACAGACCAGAAACAGCGTTTCCACGTATTCCTCGCTTACGACACTGAAGAACACTTTTTTCCCCCAAGTGTCAATGGTGCTCCTACCACCGATCGTCAAACTCCGGAATAGCATCAACGTCATATACGAGGGATGATATGGTTGGACACCTGCTGCAAATTGGATATACTTGAGTAGATTCGACCATAATTCTAATCAAAGATCAATGCAAAGAATGGTCTGTCGAAAACCGACCAAAGGGTATTCTGCATGGGGCTTCCAGCCTAGATCCCGAAAGATCTGCTGCATCAGATTCTCTCGGAAGTGCTTTCCAAACGTTCAACAGACCTAGCAAAAGGTCTTGAAAAGGTCAGAAAAGAAATCGAGAGGCAGAAACACGCACCATTTTAGAGAAGCTTCCGAGTCGAAAGCGCGGCGGGCTATGATAGAAAGGTGTCACAGCACGGTTCGCACTCCGCCCGCGCGGTGCCACGTTCGGCAGGCGACCACACTCGTGGTGGGAATACGGCAGAGTTGCGGATGTTCAAAATCGTAAAAGGGTGTACTTCCAGTCCGTGTACATAGCGACAGCCAACTTTGCGGCGAGCAGCACGGGCCCAGTGGTCGTAATGGTCACGCGGCGTGCCCACACCTTCGGGTGAAGCTTTTGTGTTCTCCTTGAAATGATTGAATCTGCATATTCGTGCCACTCAGTCGGTCGTGGACTCGGAGGTCCTTTTCTACGATGCGTCAACATGACTTGCTGGGCTCGCTACCTCCGGATGCGGGCTCTGGGACGCGGTGAGTGTACCTTGTCAAGTTGAATATTTCTAAAATGTCTTTAAAGCCTTCCTCCAGTCGATCCTCGATGAGACCCTCCGAGTCATGAGCTGAGCTCAAGGCTTCCCTCCTCTCAATTATGAGCCATTGACTGTTCTGTTCCAGCGTTGGGGAGAGCGTCTTACCCTGGACTCAACTGTATTCGTCACGCGCGTGTAGGACTATCTCTCCCAGCGTTTCTCAAGACCTCATCTCTATACCCACCTTCCTGTGCCCATGGTCTCATGTCGCTGAACATTTACTTTGTGTGGCTGTCGCAACTACGCTGCCAGTGAGTGAGTGTTATCAATGTCAGTCAAAGTAACATCGCCAATATGCTGCCATTTACCCTAAGTATCCCGCATTCGATATGTGGCAGGTCGGCTGGTGTCCTACCAAACCCACAGGCGATCAAAGTGGCGGTCAATCCCAATGATGTCACGGTTCCGACCAGCAGTTCAAACTGTAATCCGGAACACAGAAGGCGGAGTACGTTGTTTATGGTCAGTGATATACAATTCTGACATCTTGTAGCGTTCTGGCTATGGATGGCCAGTATGCTCCCGCGATACGAAGCCAGAATTGCTTATATAACATAGCCGTGAACTCGCCTGTGATCCAACATCGTTGGTGCACTAATCAATGCCGGATGTCCTTGGCGGAAGAATGTAGGAAACAGAGTTCGCTCCGGGGACAGCGGGTGAGGGAGTAGCGGTCAGGCGTATTTCCGGGAGCTTACCCACCATAACTTCTTCGTCCGTGGTGATCTGGATCTTAGCGATCTTTGACACTGCAAAGTTGGCTTTCGACTTTGCCAAGGCACCCGAATTTTAGGGTTTGCATGCCACTACAGAGGGAATCTAGGGACTTAGCTGGACTAGTGCCAACGCCACTACCTGGGAGATGATTATGTGTGCATTCCATGGCATGTTAACATATATCCGGGTGTCAAATCACGGTGAAAACCCGAAGTCGCTCTGTATGGGTTCAGTCCTGATGAGGTGTCTTTTTCTCCAGCAGGGTGTTTTCTGGGTAGTTCAGAAGACCAGCCACTGGGAAGTGTTCATTTAGTTTACTCGGACTCTTCTAATTATGTGACGTCTTGCGACGCATTACATACCTTCCGCACAGCTAAAATTTACGAACACATGTGGTTAGTTATACATTCTTTGTTCGGACGAGTGATGTGTAACGTACAAATCACCATCTTTTACAGATCCGGGCCGGCCTACTCTTGCCGTAGTTAAGAGGAACTCTGAATATGCGAACCATCCTAGTTGGTCGAGGTGCAAGCTTGAAATCACACGGAAGGCGACATCCTGGCGGTCTTTGTTCAGCTCCGGCTTCCTGAATTTCTGCCCTCCATTTGCTTCACCTGCATTCTTATGTGCCTGAACGCCGTCTGCAAGCCGTAAGAAGTGACACATATCTTCTTCATTGATGCTAAACCATATCCCCGTGGCTCCCGAACTGTACTGCCGAGTAGCGTATAAGATGTTCCTTGAGCCAGGCAAGCAAACGTAGTATTCCCCACCTCTCGAGTTCAGCATGATTCGTGTCACTCTCCCTTGCATTGCGATGGCAATCTTGACCTGTGCCGTCAAGTCTACCCTTGTTGGCGCGCAAGTAGTACCCTCCCAGCCCAGCCAGGAGACATGCAAGAAAATTACGACCTCCATTTCTGTGGCATCCGAAGTCTATGATTTCGGTTCGTTATTGTACTCCCCTCATGTTTTGAATTCACGTCCATGCATGATGTTTATTACAGGAACGGGTAACTACTTTGAAGATATCAGTCACTGGGCGTCCTCGAGTACTCAAATTGCAGCATGTTCGTTTGAGCCCGGTACACTCGAAGACATTGGTATTGCGGTGAGTATGCGCTATGAAATGTACTGCCTTTTTTTCACCGAGAATGATACATCTAGCTGCGAATTCTTGGCGAAACACACACCCTTTGCGGTTCGTATCATTTGGCTCTGGAAATTCGGATCCCTCAACGTGTCCCTACAGGTGAAGGATGGTGGTCACGCAACTAACCCGGGGTTTTCATCGACCACGGGAGTCCAGATAACAATGTCGAGGTTCTCCGAGGTCGTTTACGATGCTGCAGCACAAACGGTGACGATAGGAGCAGGTCTGATCTGGGATGACGTCTACGCAGCGCTCGAACCACACGGAGTGAATGTCGTTGGTGGACGAGTGTCCGGTGTGGGTGTTGCTGGATTCACTCTAGGGGGAGGTATGTTCGAAACGGCCTGTACGAGTAAAAGACACTATTTTGAACGATATCAACAGGTTATTCATGGCTTACAAATCAATATGGTTTAACCATCGATACTGTGCAAACTTTTGAGCTAGTCGTTCCTAATGGGACGGCAATTAATGTTACTGCAACTTCAAGCCCCGATCTGTTCTTTACTCTGAAAGTACGTGCTTTTTTAAACATTACCGACAACCTCGTTGATCACTTTCTAGGGTGGCCAGAACAATTTTGTGCGTAGAAATGCTGTGACGACGACTCGTTGCTGATCGTCGTTTAGGGCATTGTAACTAGGTTTACATTAAAGACATTCCCACAGACGCAAGTTTGGGTATGTATACATTCATTCTCGACACTTGTCTACTAATCCAAAATGTAAAGGGGGGTGTCATCACCTATACCGCAGACGTTCTAGACCAGGTCAACCTAGCGACAGCGAATTTTGCAGCAAACAACACGGACCCAAAGGCCGTGATAATCACATCATATAACTATCTTCTCATTGAGGCGAGTCCTTTTGCAGCACCTTCTTTGAAATCTGATTCGACGGATTTGGTAGCTGGGCGTGACCGAGATCATATTCTATGATGCTCCAATACCACCTGCTGGCATCTTTGACGAATTTCTGGCCATTCCCTCGTTCACGCAGTCTGTTTCAACGCGTTCATTCTCATCCTTTGTGCAGTTTATACCGGGAACTTCCGCGACACGGTAAGTGCATTTCTTGTCGAAGCTGCAAGAAGATCTCAATGTACCAACAGAGCTGTCTTCAATTCAGTTTCTGTGACGAGTTATCCCCTCTCCTTCCTTCAATCGATTGTCAACGAGTCGATCGTAAGCGGAACATCTCTTCTATTACCAGTGCGAGTTACTGAACGTCCCGCTTCAGTATTGGGGGGAAACCCTTCCGAAATCTGTGTTTCTCCTTTCTTATGATGTGGAGCCTTTTCTCCCTACGCTCCTCGACCACAATACGACCCCATCGGCATACCCACCCGACCGCACACAAGGCTTCTTCCCACTCAATATCTACTATGCGTGGCTATTACCGGAGACTGACCAAGATGTTTATGATGCGATACGGACGAGTGCACGGACACTCCAAGCACATGCCACGGATGAAGGCATCGCCAACGCTGTTGTCTATCCCAACTATGCCATTTTCAATACGCCGCTGGAGGACTTGTATGGTACGAACCTACCGAGATTACAGGCGATTAAAGCGGCGGTAGACCCAGAGGACGTCATGGGCCATGCTGGAGGTTTCAAGATCTGATTCTATTTCGAAATGCTATGGCACCTAGCATTACTGTAATTGTATCGTACCATTCTGACTCGGAAATACCATTATTTCGGCAAGAGTAGACGTGAACAGCTCATAAATGACACGCCACTTACCTGCAATACTATGTCTTTCGCGTGCGTCTTTAGGTCGGTACTGTTGTCCTGTCAGCCGAATATCCCTAGGTACAAGAAAAAAATACCATCTAGACGTGAACGTTTGGAGCGTTACCCGGTCGGCATCCACGCTATGTCGCAATGACCACGCATCCTGCTCGTGGAAAAATATGGTCCCATTCACGATGTGACGTCGACATGTGCGCCGGTCCGCGTGCACGAGCGGAATCGACAAAAGGCGAATGTATGACTCGGAAAGGTGGTTGAAGGATAGATGCGCTTTCAGGGAGATGGGCTTACAGTACCGCGCCCTAATCGTAGCCGGTAAAGGCCAATGAGTGTGATCGAGTCAGAGAAATAGCCCGTCCGTATTCTGCATGCATCTCAAAACGTAGAATTTCTATATAAAAAAGGAACGAAGGTGTAAACCGTACGAAGTGGACGAAAAGACATGACCCACCCATTTCTCAGCGTATGCTGGGGTAGAACTATGCTGGGGCTCTAACGTGAGGCACCTCCTCCACTCCTCGTCATGACACCTCCCTCCTCTGCGTCTTCTGGCTCACGTTTGTCATTGACCTCGGACAAGCGCCAGCAACGTTACTATTCCCCAGCGCTGTGGATTCAGTGTCGCGATCCCCTGCACCACGCCCGTTCCCACTGCGGCAGCGTCCATAAAGGACGTTGGCGTAGTGCGCTTCACCAGCGCGGGATTTTGCGACTACAAGAGGAGCTCGAGGCACATCCGCGCTTGGGGGGCTCGTGTCTGGGACTGGGATCGAGATCGAGATCGAGATCTGGAGAGCACATGGTTGTCAAGGGTGGCTGATCGCACGAAGCGCGAAATGATGCACATCCGGGGGCGTGCACGCGTGAGCGACAGAAAGGTGATAGCGCCCAAAGTAATGTATCAGTGGGGCGATGAGTCGTGAGCAAGATGGAACGTTGCCAACCTTGGCATCACCTCAGATGCGGGTTTGAGATTCATCCATCTCAATCACGCATGAGGCGATTGAGGATGGGCGAATGATTTTGATGTGGTCAAACCATTTTGGGTGTGTCGTTCAATGTGCACCGTGTGGGGGTGTTTTGAACACCAAACAGGCACGTGACAGATGGCAGTGTACGCCAAGATGATGGATGCCACTGAGTGCGTCCCACAAAGTACCATTACAAAAAGAGAACACAAAAGTGAGAATCATATCCAGTGGACGCAAGGATGTGTCCGTGGCATCTCGTTTCTCGGTTCTTTCTCTGCCAACTTCTCGGGATTTTCTTGAACAAGGGAGGCGCTGTGGTAAACTCGACGCAACTCTTACCAAGCCATGGGTTCGTTGTGGGAAGACGATCATGCGCGCTGCAGTGCGAGAATTCGAACGCAATGATTGACTCGGGACGTGCGCCGAGATTGACTAACCAATACCAACTGCCAGAATGACCTGGATCAGTAGCTCTCGACGCTTGGCGCATCTTTATCGGTATAAACTAAGTTGTGATGTGAACCTTGAAGTCCCGCAAGTGGCAATAAGAACCGACAATTTTCCACCCGTGGGGGCTGTTTGGTGAGACGGGGCGAGTAGCAAAACGGCTCGCCGGCGGAGCAACATCGCCGTGCGGAACATCATATTACTGGAGAACCGCAGCACATACATATACAGCCCGAAATTAAAAGGGGACTACTAGCTACAAACGTTCTAGGGCGATTAGATTACGAAAAGTCCCAAATGGTACATCACTGGCAAAAATCGGTCCAAGACGGAAGGAGAGAAAAAAAAGCCTGACAAGGGTTCACTGAGGAGGTACACGGTGCGCCGGGTTCATGAGCCCCAAGTTGAGCCACCAGGCCCCATGACTTGACGATATCCACACACCCCACCAATGCTTCCGATCACCCAACACGTCCGCCCTCTTCAAGCCCTGCCGCGCCTCCCATCCTGGAAGCGCGAGGCTCTCCCGACACCGGTGATAATACGAATCCGTCATCCGACGAAGATTGCTCGGATGCAAGTTGCAAATGTATTGCACCTCTGGATACGTCAGAGGGATCTGAAAGTACTCGTAGATCGCCTCGAACAAGTCGCGCAGGGTCACTGGCCCGCTTTGGTCGATGACGACAGGACCCCAGAGCGTGGACATGTAGCCGACGTCGCATGTCACGACGATGGTGTGTGCATTAGTGTGTGTGGCGGGGTGTTCCCAGATACTGGACATATCGACGACGACATGATTGGGTGTCAGTCGTTTCGCCGTGGAGGGGTGTTTCGTGACGTTCCAGTCAATAAAGGGTAGATGTGCATTGTTAGGATTGGGAATTATGTGTGGCGAGAGACGGATGGGGACGTCATGGGCCAGGTCAAGCGGGGGCCACGTTCCAGGAGTCCACTGGGGTCTCGTACCGAGGAGGGGATGGCCGCCTGTGCCGGGGGTGGCTGCCCATGGACCAAGTGAATGAGGGACGGTTGGGTTGAATTGAGGATAGGGACTCCAAGCCAAATGGCCGGTAGGAAATGCCCAGACATAGTGATGAGGTGCCCAAGTGGGTAATTGAGGATAGTAGTACCTCGGAGTGGGGGCACCGTTCCCCGCCGGCGTTGGATTGACGGGATCATCTGGCATTGAGGAAGCACAACGTCAACAAGGCTACAGAGTAGGAGTGCCCAAAGAATCATTACCTATATTGGCCTGAATACCAGGATTCCCACCATCTGGAAAGTGATCGGGGTGGCGTGGCTCCGGACAGGACTCCCGACGGCGTAGGGTACGGCGGGTGCCCATGAAGATCGGCCGAGCGGCACTAGGGCGACCCAAGGACGATGGCACGCCGGATGCACGAGAAAAGACAGGCGCAAAGGGGGAATGATCTGAGAAATTGCTCGTATCTGGCACGTTTGGTGACCCCGCCTCTGACGCTGTCTCGAAGCCGGGCACCTCGTCCAGACGATAGTTGCGCATCATGTCTTCCACGGCTTCGCGGACTGCCCGGGGATCCATATTTCTATGTCCAACAGCCATCGCGACATCGCGCCAGAAGCGTTCCCGCAAGGAGAAATCGGGGGGCATTGGTGGGGGGAACGATGGATGTATGCGCGAGAT
Organism: Boletus coccyginus; assembly: GCA_025782845.1. Taxonomy (NCBI): domain Eukaryota; kingdom Fungi; phylum Basidiomycota; class Agaricomycetes; order Boletales; family Boletaceae; genus Boletus; species Boletus coccyginus. The sequence continues at coordinate 137,149 of JAHZSR010000075.1, forward strand.
AACTATTAGTTTGGGGCCATTGCCCTCACGCGCCGCACTTGAGCGCGCTCTGAGCACGAGGGAAAGAAGCTGTTCCCTCGTCGACAGGAACAACAGCAAAGATACAAAATTCACTCACGGGCCGGTGGGTGGGAGGACCCACAAAACATCTCGTCAGACAAGCCGCTTTAGTCTGGTGACTCAAGCCTTCCAAAAATGTACGAACCAGTTTAGACAGCGTTGTATACTATGTACAAGGCTATGTGTCCACACGCTAGCGAACCAACAATGGTGCTGTGCGATGCCAGGGACAGAGGCCTAGGGATCCATATACATTCCCAGCTGCTAACCGTTTAATTTGGGTCACACGGGACAAAAGCTCCTTCACAGCCATTCACCCTATGAACGGAGATTGAAATGTCGTCGCGGAGTTTCCATGCCGATCGTACAGCAGCTACGACGACCAAACACAGCGATTTCGACAGCGGGGCAATGTAACCAATTATATTTGCTTCCGAACACACCCAAAACCCCTCATACACTGCTTCCTGGCCCCTGAGGGGCTCCACCCTCCCCGATAAGACCCTTGTCCCCCGTTTGAGAAGTTTTGGCCTCGGAGGCTAGGTGGATATGAGGTACGTATATCAAAAAAGAGGTAACGCGGACGGACCAGCCTGGGTTCCCTGGCTGCTCTTTTGGAGGTTATCTGTGCCAGCCTGACCTTGTCGGCTCGACTCTAGTTCAGTATGCCGACTCTGGGGGTCGCCCGTGCGAACAGCGGCCTGAGGAGATACAGGTGTAGGCGGAGGTGGGCCAGACGTATCCTGCTTCGCAGGCTGCTGCCGCGGCTGGTCACCGATCTTATCTTCTACGTGGGATTCGGCACCTGCGGAAGCGGCAGCCTGGGTAAGCCCCGCGGCAGCTGGAGCTGGAGTTTGGGTGGACGCCTCTTGCTTCGTTGGTTGCTGCTGCTGCTGACCACCGATCTTACCTTCCACGTGAGATTCGGGACCTGCAGTAGCACTAACGGGCACCGCCACCCCTTTCATCTGCGCAACACCCCGTTCGATCTCGGACCGACCTTTGGTGGCGATACCTTCGTCTTTGGCTTTGGCCTCTTCCGAGGTTCCCTGGCCAGACTCGAATGCGCCCAACACGGATCCGCGTATATCTTCGCCGATGCCTGTCACCCAATCACTGGTGAGAATCGACAGTGTTCTCTCCTTTCAAAGGACAGGAGACAACGTACCGTGGACGACATGAGCTGCACCTCTGCGTGAAAATGTGTTTGCTCAGCGACAACGTCAATATCGTGCGCCAAGAAACAGCCTACTTGATTCTGTCTCCGAAACCTGGATGTTTTTTCTCTCCGGATGCGTGTGTGGACATGGCTGGTTTCTGAGGGGTGCAACGGTTCTTTGACGAATTATATATACATGCACGTGTTCGCGATGATGTCGCCAATGACGTCGTGGCGCTCGGGGTTGGCCCCTTCGGTGATGCAACGTGCCCCTAAGTACCTTGTACGGAGATGGTACGGTTAATACCGTGATGCCGTCATGATGATGATCAGCCCGCACGTGACATCCCGATTGAAAAATTTTCATGGCTGCGAACATCGCCGCCTTCACCATCGCTGTGGGACGATTTTCTAGGTCGCATCGGTTTGCGTAACCGTTGCAAGGTGACCTGGCGGTGCCAGTGATTTCTGGGCGAACAGGATTGTCGCGACGTATTGGATGCAGCGGATCATCACTGGGGTAACAGATCTGTGCTCAAGGCACAACTGTTGGGACAGTTCCCACAGGCAACGAATGGTTGTACAGTTCGTATTCGGTTTTATTGTCTACACTGCCTTGTGTCTATGTATTACAAATCCTTTTTATCTCCAAACAAAAACAGAAGCATTCAGAATCCAAACGAAGACCACGAGCAAAAGCGAAAGCGAACAGGGAGAAATACTAAATGGTATAACGATAGGAATAATAAACGGATGTGAATATGCTACATGCCAGAGTCCAAGTTTATCGCCTTGTTTTTCTGTTTCTGTTAATGTCCAGTGCCGTCACGAGAAAAAGAGGAGGGAAATCGAAAAATACAGTATAAGGATAGCTCCCTCCGTCCACTAATCAAGCAAGGTTCAAGGTCCATACGTTAGGACCAACCTTGGTGCTCGACAGCCCCATGAACCGAGTTCGGCCCCGTAGAAAGTCCACCCGCTTTACACCCTTTTTGTACTGCTCATCGGCGGCCGCCGTTGATGGCGCGCTCCCACACCGGTTGTGGAACGCAGTCGACACCTCATCTTTAAGTGCCTGCATGGGAAGCATGTTGTACTCGGATGGCAGCACCGGGTGACGAAGGAAGCAGTATAGTGCTTCGAGGAGGTCGCGCACCGAGACGTAATGTTTGGTGGGCTTGGTTGTCAGCCTCCATGGGAGTTGGTTAATGACGAGCGTCATGGTGTGCATGGCAGGTTGCGTGGCAGGCTCGTCGAGTACTCTCGTGGTAAGACTCTGTGGGGATGCGTGCACGTTGGGGGCGAGCGTGTTGGGGAGAAGGGAGACATTGTAAATGATGGATGGGACGTAGGGATGAAACGCGAGGAGTGGGTGGATGGCGACAGGGCCATTAGGGAGAGGGAGCAAGGCATAGTTGTTCTGGGGAGGGGTCCGGGGTCCGGACGATTCGCCCGAAGAAGGAAGAGACGACTCAGAGAGCGAGGGCGAGGGCGAGTAAAAGAGGTTGTCCTCGTTGAAACGGACCTGTTTCGTAGAGGCGGACATCGACAGCTTGCGGGTTGCAGACGCGACGCGACGACGACGACGACGACGAAAGGCTCTTTGGATGAGAGCCTTGATGGAGAGGAAAAAAGAAGACGTGTGTGATGTATGTGAGTAGAGGATGGTCGTTGTGGGGAAGCTCCGTGAATGAGGGTTGAATTGTAGAGGGGGTAGTTATATACGTATGTCTATCGTCGGGGGCGCTGCCTCCATTAAATAGAGGGCAGTGCCGCTGTCCCTGGCGAGATAGGTTTTAGGAGATGCGCTCTAGTGGACTGACTCACATACCGTAAGTACTGCCTTCGCAGCGGGAACCCACGAAAATGCTTCCTTATGTAGGGTTTGAAAAAGAAGGGCAGCATATTTGGCCGCCACACAGTCGTCAAGTCGAGGTGTCCGGAGGTCTGTTTCTTTCGACGTTTACGGCACCGAGGCTCGATACCTCACGGGGCCGTCATGTCTCCGACCAACTCGCTTCGTTTGATTTCAGACTTAAGCACTGCAATGAAACGATATACCTTTGAAACACGACTCTCCGAAGACGGGTTGTTCTCTTGTAGGATGAGTGTTCTCTGGAGTAGACATTGACGGTGGCAGGTGTTGAACCCTCAGGTACACCCACAAGGCTAGGGCAAGCGAACGAACTCGTTCAATTTGAACACCGCCCCTTTTGTTGTCACAAGGACAAGGCCTGTGTGTGGACATTTTAGGACAGGTATGAATTGGAGAATTGGACCAGTTCGACCCCATGGAGCGTGTGTTCCAATCTAATCCTGGTACTGCGTTTCTCTGCGGGACCTGATGTGGCAATGTCAACCCGATACACTGGTGATACTGTATTCGACCAGCTGTAGACGCGCCCAAGAACCAAACCGATGAATCGAGAGGCTGGCACATGATGCATGATCAAGTTGGGCGGCCGGTTCAGGATTCGACGGCTGCTGGTGATATCCAGCCGAGCCTCTCCCCCTTTCCCGATTTCACTCATACAGTTTCTTAGTACGTCCAGCAATCGCCATGCAAACTTCATTTGTCCTCGGGCCCAAGAAGCTGAGCTGCGGATTTTTCGGCCCGTCATACATGCACACTCCGTACTGACGCCTCTTTTCGGTAAGTGCCGCGCCCGCACTATTAGTGTCCTCGCCCGATCACGATGCTGTACGTCGGGTAGAGAAGACGACGGTAAAATGGGTTGTCTGACCTTACGTTCATAGGTGTAATCTCTCCCTTTGGTATACAAAGCCAATGTTTTCGGAGCATCATGGTCTCGGTCTTGGCTTGACCCCCGGACTCCCCTTTGTGTACCCAATCCGATGCGCCCATATCTGTGTGTAACAAATACCAACCGCGACTTTCTCACATGTCGTCATCTTCATAGGGTATCATAGGCTCTGAGGCACCAGGGTACGAATTGGGCCAACAAGGTACGCCGCTGTTCTGCCAACGTCATCTTGGCCAAATGACAAATATACCACTGTCTCCCAAGTCGCTGCGCTATCGCGAAAGTGTCGTTAGCCGCAGTTACCGAGCGCCCGATGATTCATTCCTAGTCACAATGCGCATGCACGTTTGTCATTTTCGACAGAAAATAGGTCCGTGTGAGTACGTGGTGGCAGGATAGTGTGAATGCGGACCAAAATTTCACATTCGTCACTTTTGGTTATTGCTCCCATCACATCTCGCGCCATCCCGTCTCTGTCTCCCTTTTTCGGCCGTATCCCCCCCATTCCCAGGCGGCGGTGACATTCATTCTCTTTGGTGGGCGCAAACCCCCTCCCCTGTCCATTTGTTTCTGGGTTATTTTTGTCCGCGAGCGGTATGAGTCTATGAGAGCCCCAAAAGCTGTTCCCGCCCGTGCATTTGCAAAGCACTGATCGTGATCTTGATAGAAGATAAGAAGCCGGCTGCGCGCTGCCGCCGAGAGCAATCTTTCTGAGCGTCCTTCCAGATACAGGTATTCCCCTACCTGCCTCCACGAGGCGCTGCATTCATAAATTTCCAATTCGTCAGGTTAGATGTTATTGGGCAAGGAAGATCTGCGGACCTGCATGCCGGTGTCTTCCTGTGTGGATCGACCCATGCCGAGCGGTGCGCGGCGGTGCGGCCGCATTGCCTTGCAAGGGGATGGCGCTTGTCCTGGGACCCTTCTCAGCGTCTAGTGCGCCGCCGCGGGCGATATTCACCCGTGGGCGTCTCATTTTTTGCGATTCTTCCCATTGCACTGACTGCGCTCGCATCGCTCTCAATAGCCCATCTTGTTCTTGTTCGAACATGCCATTCTGGGGCATATGTTGATGAACCTGCCCGCCCGCCGCGCAGCCTCTATCGATATAGATGGTTGGGCAGAGGGTATTGGCACATATCGGGTTCGGGATTGATATTACCGTGACCGTGCATTACCTGGATTAGGACACCACTCGAGCACTCGGTGCGGGTGTGCGCGTCGGCGGAATGCCGAAGAGCTCTTTATCAGAAGGATCAAGCCGAGTCAATTTGATTCCCGATATCCTTGGATTTTTGCGTGACGGCGATCGAGCCCGAATGAACGCAAGTATTCTAGCCCTATGTTGTGCTTGTGCTGATATTATGCCCTTGCCAAAGAAAGGTTTGTCGCCAAGGTGTCACCAGCTCCTGCGGCGTAACATAAGAAACACCCAGAATTCCGTGGGGCCGCATAGGTGTCCGTGACTCAGGGCATCCTCATGGTCATTATGGCTCAAGCGAGCGAAAGTACTTTGCCATTCTGGGCGCAACGGTGCCGTTTGACCGTTGGGACCCAATTTTAAGAGACTCGCTCCGTCATCCTGAACGTGTAGCAACGCTTGGTCATGCAGACGTCACGCACCATTGCATTTGGGTGGTGGGAATGGCCGCAGCTGTCACACACGGTCAGAGCGTTCAGGGTGTGTGTTCCGCATCCTCGTGCCTGTCTTGGATCCGAACGGCCCAGATGGTACTCATTGTCGGGTCGCTTTGATCGGCCACAGGGCAGTCTGGGGATTATCAATGCCCATTACTCTGTGCTGTCCCTGTTTGGTATCCTACGTTGATCGATGAAGATGATCAGACGATTTGGGTTTGACAGCGCATTGATCTCAGGTCCACTTCGAGACACACAATGGCTCTTTGTTCCACACATACAGCATGACGAAGCATAGATCAATTCATTGGTGCGCAGCGCTGTAATAATTCTCATGAAGGATGGAACTTGACTCGTTTCAGGACGTGGCATCATTCCCGGCCTGGTTCCGTTCCTTTGAATAATTTAACCGATTCGAAGGATTTGGATTTTACTCACGAGCGAACCGGCGGAAGCCTGAGGCCGAGTGTCGGACGCAAGGGTAGATGGATCGGGGCTCTAGTATGGATAGTTCGAGCAGTCTGGATTCAGACGTCTATCTGTCTAGATATAACGAGGTATATTAAGTGATTGGGAGTTTTCACCCTATGGAATAGTGTAATCGCTGCCAGGCCCTGCCCCTGAGCGTCAATACAACGCTGAATCTTCTCATGTGACTAGAAACCAACCCGAGTGGATCCAGCACGTCGTCCAGAGACAGGTCCTTGATCATCGGGGGTGCCCGCCAATGGATACGCATACCTAAACTAGAGATCATGTCATCTCGATTTAGCAGTTTGGTCTTGGACTCTTGGTTGCCTCCGCATCTATAATCAGAATCAGTCGAATGCCGCAAACTTCCGCGCACCCGGGTCCTCTTCCACGGTCTGTCAGGAAACATCCAGTTTTGGGTTAATCTAACTGAGAAGGGCTCTGCTTCAAGTTGTGTGCCAACAACGGGATACAACGGATACTGATGCATCTTGGCATTCCTCTTTGGTTGCATTCCGGCCCCCTCGGAAGCACTAAACCTCAAGATTTGATTCGCCCAGGACTAGAAGTCGAATTCTCAGTGTTTCCTCCAACAGCGTTAGGTTAGCAGGTGATGCAAGACCAATAATCGTGATGCATAGCATGCATGATGTTACAAATACTCACAGGGAATAAGAGCAGGATGATGCATCAACCGGTGGTGGGAAATTCGAATAGACGCGCTCAGATCGAATGGGTTTGGTCGTATGGAAGGACGGGGGAGTCAAACTGTGACAGTTCACGAGGGCACTCTATCGCGCGTCATCAAGGTCTACGGAGAGGCCTTCGGTTGGGCGACGCCCTCACAGTTCATCGACGCCATTTCCATAGTCGTAAAGGATATTCTCTCGGTGTGCACGTTGACAAACGACAAGCTTGACAGAGAGAAGTTCTCAAAGCCGGCATACCACGATGTTCTCTTTTGGGACATCGAATTCACGATCGTAGAGTTTGACGTCTTGGAGGGCTGGGTTAACTTTTACCACTCTTTGCATTGGCTTTTGGCGGAGCTGTTGAAGAATGTCGAACATTCTTTCGGAAGAGTCTCAGTCGAGCGGGCGTTGCGAGCGTACGAGACTTGTTCATGCGGATCGCGACGGAGGATGCTATTCTCATCCTCATCGATTTCTCCTTGCGAGGTGAGCTTTACGATGTCATCATTCCAACCAGGAGTTCATTTTGGTCTTGTAGTGCTCGCGATGGTTGCCCAGATCTGCTCTGGACTGTGGGTCCGCAATGGCTTTCCGATACGCGGTCAATTGTTGCATTACCGCGATTTCATGCTTCGCGAGCTTGCTATGACCAGGACCTATTCATTCTCCAAACATCCCTCATCATCCTCGACCCAAACACCGTCATCGTGAGCATCCTCGACCGCTTTAGGCTCCTTCAGTTCTTTCGCGGGGCGGTGGTCCATCCCACCTACGAGAACGCTCAGCTGTCCAGCATGGTCGAGGAGGTACTGTATGTCATTATCACCCTTCTGACTGAAAAGGGCAGTGCGACCAAGTTACCCCTTCCAATCGCCGTTCGGCGCGAGATCATCCATGCACTTGCAGCCGGACCGTGCACTTATACCGACCTCGTGAAACGTGTTTCCAAGCGTATGGCAGACGATGTCTGATTCGAACACGTCCTTAGACAAGTTGCCAACTTCAGAGCGCCAGAAGCGACTACTGATATAGGTACCTACGAGCTCAAAGACGCGCTGTATGACGAGGTCAACCCGTTTTATTACCACTATGCCCGAAACAGACGTGAAGAAGTCGAGGCGGTACTCAAGGCGAGGTTGAAGAAGAAGACAGGTGAGACAGACCCTGTGATCGTGCCAAAACCGATCGGTATCGAGACGGGTCCGTTCTCGATATTGCCGCCCCTCTTGGAATCAGAGGTACTCCTTCCCTCGACCACAGTTCACAGCAACCACCACCGAATTTTCCGTCCGTGGCCGTAAATCACCACGAAGACGTCACCCAGTTCGCGTCCAACTTTGATGGTTTCCCCGCGCAATATACTCGCTTTGGCTTACACACGTCCATCACACGATGCACATGGAGTGTTTCCAAGTTTACAACACATCTGTTCGTCAATGCCATCATTCACATGCAACAAGGAACCATCCAGAAAACATTCTTCGCAAAGAATACATTTGTCCGCTGTGTAAAAACCTAGGCAACACCATTCTCCCTATCTCTCGGCCATCGATGTTCCCGGCTACAGTCGTCCCATTCCCCGACTGGATCCGCGCGGTGGGGATATTGATCCTCAAGTCGAAACCCGATACGGTGATGGACTCATTGCAGTTTCAGAATGGCATGGGCGAGTTTGTCTTTTGGAGCACACAGAATTCCAATTATCCCATGCAGATTTGGTGTGGGGATAACTTTGAGACATTTAACCTGCTTTTTGTAAATGGATTCTGGTTACAGAGAGGTTCTTCCACCAAAGTGGTAGCAGAAATGAGTAAATTTGCAATGTGTATAGTGAAGGCAGCAAGGAAGTACATGCAAAGAAGCAGAGCTGACAATTTGTGCATTGTCATGTGACCTAAGGGGCAGTATATTGATGTGTGACTACCTAAAGCTAAATTTGAGGAATGGTGGACTAAAATGCAGGCTTGGTTGGAAATCAACGCCAACACCATTGCCCCCACCTCATATGAGGCAGTCATCACAGTTCTCTCGTGCCTAAAAGGCACCAAGGCGGACAGATTTGCCCAAACATGCTTGCAACAAGAAAGACAGTATGATTGGGATACTCTGGTTGACGAATTAGAGGGGCTCTTCAGGAGTACCAACCAGAAGGACTGGGCACGTGCCCAACTTAATAAATGTTACCAAGGAGAAAGCCCTATGGATGATTTCATCATTTGATGGGAAGCACTTTACTGACAAGCTGCTATCGATGCATCGCATGCCGTCGAGCTGCTTGAAAAGAACACATGAGGAGCAATCATTGCTCAAATTTTCAGAGAAGGAAATCACTGAGCCTTGCCTGCACTTACTATTTATATGGTCATCCTGGAATTAAAATACAAGATTAAAACTTCCAATTTGTTAGAAATGTATACCACCCTATAGAGCCCATTCATGCGATCATTTTGATCTCCTGATCAAGGAAATTGGCGGTCTGGATGTGGAGATAAAAATCAAACAAGGTTGTCAATGACATGTCTGTAAAATCATTGCAAAGGTGATTCCTTTGGGATACTGGAATGTCTTCAATGGATTCAGAGGGTTAAAAAACCCCTAGGTAAAATGCTGGAATGGATGTGGGATGTTTTCTGGATGTGCTATGTCATAACTTTGTAAGGAGAAGGTAGTGTCATTCACTTGGATGATTTTATTGAGCTTAGTGGTTGTTACCATTGTGTTCAGAGGATTGGAAAATGGTAGGAATAGGCTTGTTTCTCTTTGCAGCTAGTGTTTCTGAGGCTACAAAAATCAATCTTTGCTGGGAGAGAGGAGGCAAGGTGTCATCATCATGTGAAGTCAGATACCATGGACCTCTAACATTGTTCCAATGGTATTCCAGGCATGAAATGTCAATGGGGGGAGGATTTCAACCTACCCTAGTGCAATATACAGAGTATCTATATATAGCAAGAGACCAGAAGAGTATTGTTTGCTCAAATGATTTTATTGGGCTTGATGGGTGTTACCATCATGTTTAGAGGGTTGGAAAATGTTAGAAACAGGCTCATTTCTCTTTTCAGTTAGCATTTCTGAGGCTACAAAAATCAATCTTTGCTAGGAGGTAGGAGGCAAGGTGACATCATCATGTGAAATCAGATACCATGGACCTCTGATATTGTTCCAATGATATTTCAGGCATGAAATGCAAATACAGGAAAGTTTCCGACCCATGGAAAGTTTCCAATCCACTCGAAGAGGACTGAAGAAGTATTATTGTTTGCTCAATGATTGATCAATTTTCCTGGACTTGGTGGTTGTTACCACTGTGTTTATAGAATGTCTGAATGGTAGGCACTCCTAAGGCTACAAAAATCAATCCTTGATAAGTGAGTGAGTGAGTGAGTGAGTGAGTGAGTAGGAGGAAAGATAATGATAACCTGCAGCTTACCCTACTAGGCCACCCTCTACTCTTCCTCCTGCCTTCACTGTCCCTTCCCAATTCAGGCTCCAGGATGTTAGCAGGTGGGCATTGAAGGAATGACAAAGTGTGATTGATTGATTGATTGATTGATTGATTGATTATCCAATGGTTGCTCCTCCTCCTCCTCCTCCTGATTCCTGATTATCACCATTGTGAAGAGAAAAACTGACACATCCTCTGATCAACTGTTTCAGTGATTGATTGATTAAGTTCATCCAGTTCTGCACTTCTCACGCTTTAACCGGTGGGGGTGAGGTAAGTGGAGTCATAAAAGCTCTAAATAATAATAGTAAGATGTGAGTTTACTGATGAGAGGGTCAGGTGAGCACAAGGGTGGGTGCATGGATGTCCATGTGGTTGTGCAGGGGACCATGAGGAGGTTGATGGTGGATAGCATGCATGTGAATTGGACCAGAACAAGGCAAGTGGACAGGCCATACTACATGTTGGGAGGAAGGGGATGGAAATTGTGTACAGTGGCTCAAAAAACTGTCCGCATGTTTGCACATTTTTATCTAAAGCTGATATCCTGCAACAACCCTAACCTGGACTGTCATTTTGTTAGTGTATGAAATAAAGCACTTGCCATTGGCTTTTTATAGCATCAAGGATCAAGGAAATTGGTTGAGACCTGATGGAATGGCAACCATTTCAAAATGATAACTCATTCGGACAGTTTTTTGACTTTACATAATTTAGGTATTTAGTACTTGGTATGAGCCCCTTTTGCCTTGATAACTGCTTCAAGGCTTCTAGGCATGCTTTCTATTCACTTTTGACACTGTTCCACAGAAATTCTTCCCCACTCCTCCACTACTCTTTCCCACAGTTCATGGACTCCTTTAGGAGCATTTTTATAGGAGGAAAGGCACCTTTTGAGATGATTCCAAGAATGTTCAATAGAGTTAAGGTCTGGAGATTGTGCAGGTCAATCCAGAAGCTTGATCCCTTGTTCTTCAAACCATTCCTGAGCTTTCCTAGAGGTATGCTTTGGATCATTATCTTATTGACAGATAATGTTAGCTTCTGGAATTCCAGATTCTTCCATGCTTTCCAACAACTCCTGTTTCAAGATGGCCACATACTGTTCAGCATCCATTCTTCCCTCCACTTCACTCAAAACTCCCACTCCATTTCACCCTATGCAGCCCCATACCATCAGTGAGCCTCCTTCAAACTTAACTATACCTTTGACCTTTTTAGAAATCAGCCCTTCACCTTTCTTTTTCCACACATACTCCTGCCCATCTGATCCAATCCTATTGATTTTGGTCTCATCTAACCATCTAACCCTCCACAGTCCAATGCTGATACTTAAGAGCAAAGGCTAACCTCCTCTTCTTATGATCCCTAGAAAGTAGAGGCTTCTTCTTCACCACAGCCTTTAATGAGGCTTTCTTGAGAGTGTTTCTCACTATTTGAGGACAAACAGGAGCATCAATAATGGAATTGATCAATTTGATGGCATGAACAGTAGTTTTGGCCTTGCCAGTAATAATTTGCTGGACAATAGTCCTTTTATTGATAGGGGTAAGTTTTGAAGGACAGCCACCATGAAGCCTAGTTTTCTTTGGCTGGAGTTTCTGAAGCATCTGGCATATAGTAGACTTCCCTAGGCCAGTTTGGGCTGCAATTTTCCTGGAGGAAAGATCAAGAGAGGCAAGAAAGAGGATATTATTTCTTTGAGAGACAGAGATGGATTTCATGATGAAAGTGGAAAAGTAAACATGAAATGATAGGGCTTATATAATGAGAGCTGATGTAGTTACATAAAGGTGACATAATAGAAGCATTATCAAATGTATGTAATCACTTTACAGCATGCTAGGGTCTAATATATGCAATCAAAACCTAAAGTCAAAAAACTGTCCGAATGAGTTATCATTTTGAAATGGTTGCCATTTCATCAAATCACAACCAATTCCCTTGACCCTTGATGCTATAGAAAGCCAATGGCAAGTACTTTATTTCATACACTAACATAATGACAGTCCAGGTTAGGATTGTCGTAGGATATCAGCTTTAGGTGAAAATGTGCAAACATGCGGACAGTTTTTTGAGCCACTGTATATGTATATAGGGATGGCAGAAAGAGGTGAATGGGGCACGAATGAGGCCAAGGGGATGGCAGGAGGGACAGATTGGGCTTGCTCATGGCTCAAGCAGGTCCTGAGCCCAAGTGTCCCCTGAGAGCAAGCTGAGTTACCTGCAGGATAATTTTTTTCATATATTATTTTCTAGAGTCTCTGAAGTCTTTGTGATTAAATACAAGGGACGGAGGCAATAAGTGTTTGGTGTTTTTTGTTTGCTACCAAACAACTTTGAAACAATAACAGAGTACACAACACTCAGTCAAATAAGGACTAGCCAAAGCACTACCCTGAGGCTAGCAGAATGATCATGTGACCTTGTACAGCAGGAGGATGGCCAAAGTATTCTGACACCAATTCTATCAGTGCCTTCCAGTCCCACAATGTCACCTTGGCAGTGCTAAAGTTGTACTTGACTCCTGATCAGAGGAGATTGACATTATTCTTTACTGCATAAAACTTGTCCCAATCTTGAGGAGAAGACATGTTCAACATTTCATCATCACACCATCAGTGGATTGACACTTTCACTGCTGAAAGTCTAGGCTTACTACACAATCAAATTAACTAACTTCAAATGTCACAAAAGTTATATCAAATGGTATTATTATTATTATTATTATTTGATGGCAAGATTGCCTTTGGAAATTTCAAGAACAAATTTATAGGCAGATTCTTTTTTGCACTTTCTGTCCAACTCTAGCCAGTTGGGAACCTTGCTAAACTAGTCTGGACAGCTCTCACAGCTCTGGACAGAGGGAGGGTTGTTTTGCTGATGACTCAAATATGTAACACTCATTCATTCATTTATGGTAGTGATGTTCCATTTATCCACCTGCTGACAACATTATGCTCATGGTGCCCAATATAAAACTTGACCACAAGGAACATATTGAAAGAGTGATAGCTCATGTCTCCTTTCTTCTTATTGACTTGTCATAGTCATAGTCAGTCAGTCAGTCAGTTAGAAGGATGGCTCATCATTTACATGGATGACCTCCTCGTATTCTCTCCTGACGCCACCACCCATGAGGAATGAACCAAATGTGTCCTCCAACGAATGACTGAACTCAACTTGCACCTCAAACTAGAGAAATGCAAGTTCGCTACCAAGGAAGTGGAATATCTCGGAATGATCATCAAACCCGGACAGCTCGCAATGGACCCTGTCAAACTTGATGGGATTGCCAAATGGCCTACTCCAGCCAAGGTGAAAGATGTACGATCTTTCCTTGGCTTTGCCAACTTCTATCAACACTTCATCCCTGATTACTCAAACATCGCCCACCCCCTCATTGACCTTACCAAGAAAAACCTCCAATGGGATTGGACCCCCTCCTGTTCAAAAGTCATTTGACTCTCTGAAAACGCTCTTCTTGTCCAAACTAGTCCTTCACCTTCCCGATCCCTCTGCCCCCATTGCCATTGCCACCGATGCCTCAAAATATGCATCTGGTGCTATCCTTCTTCAGACCGACTCAAACAGGGACTGCTCTTACCTCTCCCAATCCTTCTCTCAAGCAGAGCAAAATTACGACATCTATGACCGAGAACTCCTAGCCATCATCCGTGCCCTAAAATCCTGGTGACACTACCTCCATGGATCCCCCTTTCCTGTCCAAGTCTTTACTGACCACAAGAACCTCACCTACTTCTGCCAACCCCAAGCCCTTAACCGACGACAAGCCCGTTGGCTTCTCAATCTCTCCAATTTTGATCTCAAAATGATCCATGTACCAGGAAAACTCCTTGCCGGCCCTGATGTCCTCTCCCACCGACCCAACCTCCTTCCATCCTCTGACTTAGATAATAAAGGGGTCACCCTACTTCCCCCTTCTCTCTTCATCCGCATTATTGACACTTTCCTTTCTGACCAAGTGCAATCTGCCTCAGCAGATGACCTCCTTGTTCTCCAAGCCCTCCAATCAATGGACGGTTCCATTCCCCCAGCCTTCCGCTCTCACCTGTCTGATTGGCAGCATGAAGCTAGAATTCTTACTTACAAGGGACGCGTTTATGTCCCCAATGACGACTCCCTCCGTCATGCCATCCTAGAACAATGCCATGATCATGAAACAGTCGGACATCCTGGCTACCTCAAAACTTGCCAACTCGTCACCGCGGATTCATTCTCTCCCCTTTCTCCTATCGAAGAGGAAACCCTCTGCGCTATCAAATATGCCTGGACTGGAGGAGGTGGCCGAAACTTTTCACCATCTGACACTCGCATCCGCTTTCATGCCTATTGGACTGGAGGAGACGGTTCTTCCCCCCTTCCTTCTACCCATCCCAGATACCATGAAGCCTGTTTCTCATGTCGATGACTAGGGCACATTTGCCTTAACTGTCCAGTCTATCAATGCCCCTCATGTCTTTGATGGCACCCTGGCCATCTTCTTTATGACTGCCCTCTTTGCCAGCACCTCCCCTCCCTGCTCTCATGGTTCCTCTCGTCCCTCCTCTCAAGGATCCCACTCTTTGACCTCCTTTCGCAGGCCTCGTCAGGTCCTTCCCATTCCCCCTTCTCATTGTTGTTCCCCTTCTCCTAAATATGGATACTGTAACAGCTGCCAACTTGCAACTATGCTTGATGCATTCATCTTTTTATTTTCTTCACTTCCTCAAGGGTAGATTTCCTTATCAAGCATCTTGGACAGGTGCCACCCCTTCATCAAGTACCCAGGATAGGTGCTACCCCTTATCAGACACCTTGGACAGGTGCAATTTCCTTATCAACTGCACTGGGCATGCACAATCAAGTTATCTATACACCAGAAGTGCAATCAACTCACATTAGATATGTGATAACTCTTATCTCCTGATTGCTGGCAATCTCTATCTAATCTCTAAAGATGGTCTGGACCACCCTCCTATGTGTCACCTCTTCACACCTTCACCATATCACAGGATACCCCTCCAACCCTTCACATCTTCACTCTGTCACCTCTTCACCTCTTCACCTCCTCACTCTGTCACCTCTTCACCTCTTCACCTCCTCACCCTCTCACCTCCTCACCTCTTCACCCTGTGGTATGGCTATGCCTTCTCTTCTGATCATATATTATTCTTCCATTCCTGATCCATGCCTCCTCCTCATGCCTTTCATGTCCTGCCACATCATGCTTCTTCATTTATGATCATTCATTAATCTATGATCTCTGCCACCCCCTCATGGTCAGGGTTATGCTTCCATTTCATTATTTACATCCCCCCTCCTCATGTTTCTACTTCTATTCATGCTTTCCCCTCATGTTATGCTTCCATTCCATGGCTGTACTGATACATGTGTTGCACACATGTTCAGGGACTCATCTTATCTATAGATCTATGCACAACATGTACATACTTTATGTAGTATATAAAGCCCCCAAGCAGAGGCCAAGGCTCCCCAGTCTTGCCCTCCTTGGAGTTTTCCCTTCTGCTCCTCTGGCTAACTCACTCCCCTCTCCCTATTCTTATGTGGGTTGATTCCCCAAAACTATGCTACTAAGAAGTTAGCTATCAAGTGTACTCAAGAGCAAGCAGCCTTAGCTAGAGCTTTAGGTTGTTTCAGATACGAAGACTACTCTGATGGTGTGGTAGCAAACATGACTGGTTCTCCCTGCAGTGGGTACATTGATCTTTGAAAGTATATCTTCCGTCATGGACTTGATGCTAAAATGGGGGTAATATTACAATTCTTTTCTTTTCTTCGCTAAACCTCTTCTCTTCTTGAACATTCTCTCACGTTCTCAAATGTTCCATCATGTTCTCCCACATTCTACCACGTTCCATGCTTATCTTGCTTCCTTTACCTCATTGTCTGTTTCTCCTTATCTTCTTCTCACGCTTGTGCTTCTTGGATGTTCCAAGACCTTCTATGAATTTCCATTCGCTTTGTCATCCTGCTTTTCTTACAGTATATAAACCTGACGTCTCCACGATGTATCTCTAAGTTAGACCTCCTCAGGAATACATCTACCTTCACCTCCCTGAATCGTTCTCTAAGTCTTCATCCTACTTTTGAGTGGACGCTCCCCTCGAATCCTTGAACTAAGTCCTTAATGAAGGACTGAACCCTTGACCCTAACAAAAGACTGAGTTAGGTTAGTTACGTGGCGTTTCAGTCCAATGATGAGACCAGAACAGATAACAGTGAGGTCTGCCGGGACCTACACACTCTGTTTCGTCACACGAGTGACTCATCAGATCTTTATTCGGTCATAAGAACGACGCCATCCACTCACCGGTATATATACCTTTTTCTTGGTGAGTGGGAAAACACTTCTAGATTAGTAAAACAATAAACGGGTAAAACACGTAGCGACGGTTGCTCTTCGGCCCTTGATCCGATCTGTCAAAACGTGAGAGAGTTCACACGCCGGCATAGTTACCCGCGCTTCTATCTCTGATATATTAAAGAAGGCTTCTTTAATTTCGGTTATCTTGTTACCCGAGCTGTCAAGCGTGAGAGAATTCACACGTCAAGCGGAGATTACCGTGGGAGTATCCGAATATCCCCATTTAGGCAAATTAAGGCACAAGGCACAAGGCACAGGCACCGATCCGTTCGATCGTATTCTCTGTTCGTAACCCTAGGTTAGGCTATATGACAGTCATGTTAATATTGTTAACTAGCGCTTTCGCGACTTAGAATTTCGTACTCACGTTAGGGTTAGGGTTACAGAGATGACGTCACCCCGCCGCTGAGTGGAGCTCAAGCGGGCTTGCCCGCGCGAGCGGAGCGAAGCAAGGGGTGACGTCATCCTCTCTGTAAAACGTGGTTAGTATGTCTGTTTTCACCGCGCATACAGTACTACTTATCGTAGAAGTGTGGTGTGCTAAGGCAGCAGTTCCATTCGACAGAGCCGGTCTTAAACCAACGGACTCTTTCCCCAAGATTACCTCACAGCGAACATTGCGGACCTTACGTAAGACCTCCCCACATAATGGCGTGGTTACCCTCAACAAGTTCTCCGGCCAAAGGCAGCAGAGTACAAGGTAGGTTACCTTCCACAAAGGATCAACAGTCGTTTCGGGATACGCGTTCGCGGATGCAAACAGGTACTGGAGCACCCGCGGGCCACTAGCCAGCAAAGTGTCAAACAAGTCACTTACCGAAGACCAATCCGAAGAAGGGTCGACAGGACTTCGTCGTCAGTGGGGTTACCAGTGAAAACGGGAGATGGAGAGCGACGCTGTGGTTCTTCGTCGTTGGATTCTGCGATCAGGCGCCCCGATCGCAAACGACGATAGCCTTGCAGTGGGTCGAGAAGTAAGTGAGTCTCGTCAATGGGACGGATGGCATCCCCGGTTGACTCACGCTCATCCAGCTGTTCCAACACGATCTTTTTCCAAAGATTGACTGTGTCGTAAAGGTTAAAGGTACGTTTGCGCGAAACTATTACCTTGCGATTCGATATACCCATCGCCTCAAAATCGGGGACTCGATACTCCTGACCACGGTCATCGACACTAAGGAAAAGTCCTTTGGTCACCGTTGCCATTTGTACGAGGGGATACCCCGCAGGGCGAGGAGGGAATTCAAGTGAATATTCTCTACGCTTGGCCTTGTCGGTCCAAGTACGCAGGTAATCGAACATCGTGTTGCCGAGTTCCTTAGCACTGAAATAATTCCAGGCAGTATTAAAGCTAGACTTCAGAACGAGTACGTCCGGTTTGTCCCGTTTTTCGACGCGGAGACGATTGTCCCACCGTTCTCGTTGTTTTTCTTTCCGCCATGCTTGTACAATCCCGATAGGATAGCCACGCTTCACATAAAGAGCGACCAAGCTCTCAAGTGCCGCCAGGTAGTGTTCTTGTTTACTACTTAGCGTGGCTAAGCGGGACATCTCCCCGTAAAACGTGCCGCGTTTGACATCGTAGGGGTGCGCAGATATCCATGGAATTCTTTCTTGGTGGTTACGGGCTTTCTTGTATGGCATGTGCTGCAAAGAGTTGTCTCTATCTACATAGAGCATCATGTCCAAGAATGGGAGAAATTTGCCCACTTCCCATGTAATTTCACAGTCATCGATTTTAACGACTGTTCGTACTGCATCGAGAGCCTCTGCTTCACAGGAGGCGAAGACAATTGCAGCGCAGTCATCGATGTATCTACCGTAGAAGGCGATACGAGGTTTTTCTAACACCTTGTCGCGACGTTCGCAGTACCACCCGTATAGATTCGCAAGATCCGGTGAGTCTGCTACGCCCATGGCTAAGCCCTGTAGCTGTTGGTGTATAATACCTTCAAACTGTGTAAGTAACTCTGTGTTACCGGTTTCTAAGCACCGTCGGAAAAACTCTAGTTCTTCGATGTTTTCGGCGAGGTCGGCTTCATTCCAGTAGTGTTCCATGTACATCTCGAATACCCTATCGAGGCATTTACGTAGAGGAATGTTTGGGTAATAACCGACGACGTCTCCGGTGACAATAAAAATCTCCCGCCAAGGCGGTAACTGGAGTTGACTCAATTTTATCGCCAAGTCTTTGGTTCCGTGTATAACGGTTGGCGCCGCGTGTACAAGCGGTTTGAGTACCTTTGAGCAGAACTTTGCGGCTGGGTTTTGGATTGCGGAGTGACAAGGGAGTATAGGTCGGAATTTCACCGGCTGCTTATGGATTTTTGGAATACCATAAAACTTCGGAACTGGTTAGGTTAGTTACGTGGCGTTTCAGTCCAGTGATGAGACCAGAACAGATAACAGTGAGGTCTGCCGGGACCTACACACTCTGTTTCGTCACACGAGTGACTCATCAGATCTTTATTCGGTCATAAGAACGACGCCATCCACTCACCGGTATATATACCTTTTTCTTGGTGAGTGGGAAAACACTTCTAGATTAGTAAAACAATAAACGGGTAAAACACGTAGCGACGGTTGCTCTTCGGCCCTTGATCCGATCTGTCAAAACGTGAGAGAGTTCACACGCCGGCATAGTTACCCGCGCTTCTATCTCTGATATATTAAAGAAGGCTTCTTTAATTTCGGTTATCTTGTTACCCGAGCTGTCAAGCGTGAGAGAATTCACACGTCAAGCGGAGATTACCGTGGGAGTATCCGAATATCCCTATTTAGGCAAATTAAGGCACCAGGCACAAGGCACAGGCACCGATCCGTTCGATCGTATTCTCTGTTCGTAACCCTAGGTTAGGCTATGTGACAGTTAGGTTAATATTGTTAACTAGCGCTTTCGCGACTTAGAATTTCGTACTCACGTTAGGGTTAGGTTAGTTACGTGGCGTTTCAGTCCAATGATGAGACCAGAACAGATAACAGTGAGGTCTGCCGGGACCTACACACTCTGTTTCGTCACACGAGTGACTCATCAGATCTATATTCGGTCATAAGAACGACGCCATCCACTCACCGGTATATATACCTTTTTCTTGGTGAGTGGGAAAACACTTCTAGATTAGTAAAACAATAAACGGGTAAAACACGTAGCGACGGTTGCTCTTCGGCCCTTGATCCGATCTGTCGAAACGTGAGAGAGTTCACACGCCGGCATAGTTACCCGCGCTTCTATCTCTGATATATTAAAGAAGGCTTCTTTAATTTCGGTTATCTTGTTACCCGAGCTGTCAAGCGTGAGAGAATTCACACGTCAAGCGGAGATTACCGTGGGAGTATCCGAATATCCCCATTTAGGCAAATTAAGGCACCAGGCACAAGGCACAGGCACCGATCCGTTCGATCGTATTCTCTGTTCGTAACCCTAGGTTAGGCTATGTGACAGTCATGTTAATATTGTTAACTAGCGCTTTCGCGACTTAGAATTTCGTACTCACGTTAGGGTTAGGGTTACAGAGATGACGTCACCCCGCCGCTGAGTGGAGCTCAAGCGGGCTTGCCCGCGCGAGCGGAGCGAAGCAAGGGGTGACGTCATCCTCTCTGTAAAACGTGGTTAGTATGTCTGTTTTCACCGCGCATACAGTACTACTTATCGTAGAAGTGTGGTGTGCTAAGGCAGCAATTCCATTCGACAGAGCCGGTCTTAAACCAACGGACTCTTTCCCCAAGATTACCTCACGGTGAACATTGCGGACCTTACGTAAGACCTCCCCACATAATGGCGTGGTTACCCTCAACAAGTTCTCCGGCCAAAGGCAGCAGAGTACAAGGTAGGTTACCTTCCACAAAGGATCAACAGTCGGTTCGGGATACGCGTTCACGGATGCAAACAGGTACTGGAGCACCCGCGGGCCACTAGCCAGCAAAGTGTCAAACAAGCCACTTACCGAAGACCAATCCGTAGAAGGGTCGACAGGACTTCGTCGTCAGTGGGGTTACCAGTGAAAACGGGAGATGGAGAGCGACGCTGTGGTTCTTCGTCGTTGGATTCTGCGATCAGGCGCCCCGATCGCAAACGACGATAGCCTTGCAGTGGGTCGAGAAGTAAGTGAGTCTCGTCAATGGGACGGATGGCATCCCCGGTTGACTCACGCTCATCCAGCTGTTCCAACACGATCTTTTTCCAAAGATTGACTGTGTCGTAAAGGTTAAAGGTGCGTTTGCGCGAAACTATCACCTTGCGATTCGATATACCCATCGCCTCAAAATCGGGGACTCGATACTCCTGACCACGGTCATCGACGCTAAGGAAAAGTCCTTTGGTCACCGTTGCCATTTGTACGAGGGGATACCCCGCAGGGCGAGGAGGGAATTCAAGTGAATATTCTCTACGCTTGGCCTTGTCGGTCCAAGTACGCAGGTAATCGAACATCGTGTTGCCGAGTTCCTTAGCACTGAAATAATTCCAGGCAGTATTAAAGCTAGACTTCAAGACGAGTACGTCCGGTTTGTCCCGTTTTTCGACGCGGAGACGATTGTCCCACCGTTCTCGTTGTTTTTCTTTCCGCCATGCTTGTACAATCCCGATAGGGTAGCCACGCTTCACATAAAGAGCGACCAAGCTCTCAAGTGCCGCCAGGTAGTGTTCTTGTTTACTACTTAGCGTGGCTAGCCGGGACATCTCCCCATAAAACGTGCCGCGTTTGACATCGTAGGGGTGCGCTGATATCCATGGAATTCTTTCTTGGTGGTTACGGGCTTTCTTGTATGGCATGTGCTGCAAAGAGTTGTCTCTATCTACATAGAGCATCATGTCCAAGAATGGGAGAAATTTGCCCACTTCCCATGTAATTTCACAGTCATCGATTTTAACGGCTGTTCGTACTGCATCGAGGGCCTCTGCTTCACAGGAGGCGAAGACAATTGCAGCGCAGTCATCGATATATCTGCCGTAGAAGGCGATACGAGGTTGTTCTAACACCTTGTCGCGACGTTCGCAGTACCACCCGTATAGATTCGCAAGATCTGGTGAGTCTGCTACGCCCATGGCTAAGCCCTGTAGCTGTTGGTGTATTATACCTTCAAACTGTGTAAGTAACTCTGTGTTACCGGTTTCTAAGCACCGTCGGAAAAACTCTAGTTCTTCGATGTTTTCGGCGAGGTCGGCCTCATTCCAGTAGTGTTCCATGTACATCTCGAATACCCTATCGAGACATTTACGTAAAGGAATGTTTGGGTAATAACCGACGACGTCTCCGGTGACAATAAAAATCTCCCGCCAAGGCGGTAACTGGAGTTGACTCAATTTTATCGCCAAGTCTTTGGTTCCGTGTATAACGGTTGGCGCCGCGTGTACAAGCGGTTTGAGTACCTTTGAGCAGAACTTTGCGGCTGGGTTTTGTATTGCGGAGTGACAAGGGAGTATAGGCCGGAATTTCACCGGTTGCTTATGAATTTTTGGGATTCCATAAAACTTCGGAACGTGGTGGTCATCTCCTTCCGCTGTGACTTTATGTTTCAGGAAATCACTAAGAGATCCGTACTTTTCGTCAAATTGTTCTGCTATCGAGGAAAGCGCCCTCATTTCGACGCATTTTCGGTCGAGTATTTCTTTTGCTTCGGCCTTTGAGATACGTTTATATGCGTTCTCGTCGGCAAGACAATCTCGACTTTTTGATATGATCCAGGTTCGCTCAGACACGGCGATGCCCAGTTAGGTTAGGTTAGGTTAGGTTAGGTTAGGTTTAGGGTTAGGTTAGGTTAGGTTAGGTTAGGTTAGGTTAGGTTAGGTTAGGTTAGGTTAGGTTAGGTTAGGTTAGGTTAGGTTAGGTTAGGTTAGGTTAGGTTAGGTTAGGTTA